>PVHY01028436.1:0-15231 GCA_004024945.1 Uropsilus gracilis | reverse complement strand
ATTTGAAGACTTCATAACAACATGGATGCATTTAGAAGAAATCATATTAGCTGAAACAAGCCACAAAGAAAAAGGCAGAAACCAAATGGTTTCACTAATATATGGGATATAGTGAAAAAAAAATAAAATAAATAAAAGCCTTGAAGAAAGTCAAAACAAACGAAGCACCAAAATGAAGCGCACAACTAGGAACAGGAGGGAAAGGGGGGGAAGGGAGGGGAGGGAGGGGGGGAGGCAAACCCTTGAGATTACAAAGTTGTGAAACTTATATATAAATAAAGAAAAAGGGAAAAAAAGAAAATAAAAAAAAAAAGAAAAGAAAATACAAATAAAAACCCTGAACAATTGTGGGACTACCTTAAAATGAGAGTCCATTTTGGAATGAATATAACCTAAAAGTTCTGGGTTCTAATGGTGGCAGTCTTAGATTTTTATCTCAGCTCTATTGGAAGATTTTGAGCAAATCACTGAACAACTCTGAACCTTGATTTCTTATCGGTGAAAGGAGACAATAATACCTTCTTCCTCAAGGGGTTGTTGTGGGCTTGTAACTACTCTGCTCTTGACATTATTTCCAGTTACAAAATCACCCTTGGTTCTTCCTTGACTTAAGTCTGTTGATTCCATGACACGCCATGAGTGAACCCCACTCAATTGAGGGAGATACTATACCAATTTCTTCAGTTATCTTTAACCATCCCTGTCAATTTAAGTATATGTGATTCTTAACCAACTGAAACCTGACTTCTTTTGGATTCAGTGGAATTTATTTCAGGAAGAAGATTGACACTAATTTACCAGACTAATAAGTAGAGTGAACATAAAGGTTTAGGAAGCCAGTGGTTTCCAAACTGAGGTCTGCACATATGGGAGTGGCTTCTCAAGGAGCTCCTGTCATACCAGGCTTTAAGTGAAAACTGGATGAACATACACATGTTTGTACATATATATCAATAGATGACATATATATTCAAACATATCCAATATTTTTATATTTCAGATGTGTATATAATGAAAACAAGTATGAAGAGTTCTTCACAGCAGGGAATTTATGTGTATAACAAATTTTCAGGAAGATAATAGAGCTGGGGAAATAGTTATATTTTAAGTTGAGGATGAGGTATTATATGAGTTCCAAAACCATGAAATAGTACCAAAGTCTATGAAAAAGATACAGAGACATCAAATTCCTGACTCAAGGCAATAATAATGAAATTAATGACAGTCTTATACAAAGAAGAGCAGATCTGGCAGGAAAAGAATGACATGGTGGGAAGTGCTGGAGGGTTTATACCATGTGTCAGTACTGTCACCATAATAGTAGGGGACTATGCAAAATTCAAGAATGTTCTTTGGCAAATAATGGGTAGATATGTGCCACTAAAACTTGAATCCTAAGTTTCTGGGACCAGATTGAAATGAATTCTGTTGAAAGACAAACTAATGCATTTGAAATGCTCTACTTTCGATATAAAAGGCAATAATGTAGACATGTTTTTGCCTTGTCCGAATAAATGATTTATCACAAAAAGCAAGTGTGTATACAGATGTTACAAATAAAATGCTTATTTAAACATATGAAAGTATATAAAAGCTTTTATTAATATGTATTTTCTTGGTCACAATTGCTAATAGTACAACTTATACTAGTTCTAAATGCCCAAATATTATTAATATTTGTTAAACACTAACATTGCTATTAATAATATTCAATTATTAATTAAAATAAAATATTATTATGCCTGTTACTGTTCTAACAACATGTTAATTCAGTCATTAGCTCCTCACAATGGCCCTATGAGGAAGAGCTATTATCATTTTCAATTTGAGTGTTAAGAAACTCAGGCCCAGAGAGGCCAAGTGACTTTACATACAACTAAAAAGTGGCAGAACTAAGATTCAAATGAAGGCTTTCTTGTTTGAGAATCCAGGGTCTTTATTTTCCTACTCAATCTGTTCAGTATTCAGCAATGCAAATAATTTATTAGTACCACTGTTTTCAATAAGAAAATTCTTTGTGACCTTGACATTTATTTCATTTCCTATAAAAATGAAGACACTTCAAACTGGGTATAAACTGAAGTGTGTTAGTATAAATGAGTTACAATTAAACAGGAACACAAGAAATCTATGGTAAGTGGAAAAAGGAACAATAAATTCAAACAAAAAAAGTAATAAAACACTTAATGCTACCTTATCTGCCCACATGTGCTCCTGCATAAGTTTTCACCACAGGCATTTCCTTTGATGTTCATTTTGTCACTATTTCATTGTTTTCACCCTCTGTTAGGAAACTAGATCTCCAAAACTGCATTATTTGGCTATTTGCAAAACAAAAGCAACTATCAAGGAAGTTAAATGCAATAAAAATAGAAAGATATGTTACAACATTTTACCTCAATATTTGAGCTACTTTCACACTCACAGCTACGGGTTAAGTTGATTGAATATTCAAGAACATTTATTAAAACTCTGCTATCTGCTAAAAATCATGGATGGCACTATATGACTAGAACTCAGAATGCACCAATCTTTTCAGATGCAGTCTAGAAGATTCCAGACAAGTTACTCACTCAACTTATAACTACATTGCAAGGAAGAATGCTATTAATACCACTGCAAAAGCAAAATGCCATACATGTTCTGAGCAGAGATGACAGCAAAAGTAGAAGTCATCTGATAGGATCCTTCCCTCACATCTCTCTCAAGGGCTCTCCAGCTCTCCCATAGCCACCTTGAATCTGTATGCAGATCAAAAAGGCAGGTGCTCCTTATGGTCCTAGGACTGCAGCTGGCTTCTGAGACCAACTAATCTTAGGTAACAACAGTTACCTTCTCATTCCAAATTCTCTGCTTATCTTCAGAATTTTTCCCTGCTTTTTTCTTTCTTTGGTTTAGTCAACCATTTTGTCCTCTCCATTAGTCATTATCCTTCCTCTCTTAATATTTCCACTAGATGACTAATGCTCGTTAGTTACCATTTCAGAAAGGGATTTTTCCCAAACCTCTCTCCAAATTATGATTTACACTACTTAGAAACTAAAAGCCCCTTAAGCATTAAATAGTTCATGTATGGTAACTTCAAAGTATTTTCTCTTGAACTTCTGAGTCAGAATATGAGTCAAAGATGCTGTATAGAGTGGGCCAAGAACAATTTCAGGAAAAGAACATTAAGAAAGATTTAAAAAGAAGAATAGCATGAACAATAAGAATCACAGGAACTCCTACTGTACAGACAGGATACATGACCCTTTTGGGAAGGTATAATGTAGACAAATATCTATTTGAAGTGAAGAGCTACAAAGGCACTGATCTGTGTTCCCTCATAAATCACAGAATTTTATTTTTCTTTATTAGTCTTCTTTGTTCATTTGCAAACTTTCCATTTTGATGGAGCCTAGTCCTTTGAGTTAAAAATATTTGGTTTAGTTTTGCCCCCTGGGATATGAAAGTAAATGTTACATTTAAAGTTCAGAGGAATTTTCAGCTTAATTTTCTATGCCTTGTTTGAGAAGACAATGTCAACGCTGATTCTTTTACAAACTTGGCAAGGTGTGCTTAGAAAGGAAATCACATTGCCCTTTGCATTGTTTAAAAGATGTGATCTAGTGAGTTCTCTTAGACTTCTATGTTGTGCATTGTTTTTTATTAACTAATAGTATCATAATGGTTAAGTCATTTCATCTTTCTGGCTTCAGTTTTCTCATCTGTACTTAGTACATAGAGGGTATTCTATATAAACTAGGTGTGGTGGCATGATTCTGTAATCCAAGTGCTGGGAGCCAAGAGGCCAGGAATCACTTGAATCTGCAGGATCAGGTCTACCCCAGGCAACATAGCAAGACCTAGTCTCAAAAAAAAAAAAAAAAAAAAAAAAAAAAAAAAAAAAAAAAAAAAAAAAAAAAAGAAAGAAAGAAATACTTGCTGAATGAATTATACTACTTTATACTAGTATGAAGCAGATTTTAAGCTCCAAGTAACTAGATAAGAGTCATGTCAGCTTCACTTACTGCATATATACAGTGCCATGTATACAGCAGAATTTCATCCTCCAAAATAGCACAAATTAACACATTTCAACAGTTATTCTACTTTACAAAGTCACTGAGAATAATTTGAATTTAGGCTTGCACTGAAGACAAATTATGCTGTTCTTTCTTACCGCTATGTTTTCAAAGTCCAATAATAATAGCATTTGTAGGTATTCAATAAATAATTTTAATTAATAAATGCTCAATAAAATGGTGTAAAGTTATTTCCCAAATACATGAAGCACGATACCTACATGAAGCTTTAGGAATCTCTATACCAACAACTTCTATAGAGGCATGACATCAAAGAGTAGGAGGCACATTGATTTTTAAGAGGATGTAAAGAATCTTCTCACTCCTTTCTCTCAGTTTGGAAACAGTTCATAGTAAAGCTCAAGACATTCCAAAGATATGCAATGACAGAGCTTACATTTCAGCATAATCAAGCTGTTATTCTGGGTATACTAACTTATTTCTTAACACAAGCAACAGAAGCCCTGTTATATAATGTCTTAAACCACAAAGAATATGCATTATCTAAGGCAGCAAGAGATTCTGAGGTAGGCCAAATTCAGGGTGGGTAAAGTTTTTGAAAGACCCAAGTTAATTTTCTTTTTTCAGCAATCATCTGCTGAACTGTCTTCAGTTGGTTCTTCTCAGAGTTTAATAAATAATCTGTCACAAGCCCCAGCATCATTAAATGACATATAGAAGTTGTTTCCTTAGTGCAGCAGGTAGCACATCTCATAATCTGAAGGTTCTGAGTAAATGGCACATAGATTAGAAAAAGAGGAGGGGGTTATTGCATCCTGTCATTTGTTTTTGTCAGCAAGCAAGATTCCCAGAAACACCCTACGAGGATTCCCCTCATGTCTCATAGGTCACAAGTCCATTCTGAAAGCAATCGCCGTCAGGGTAAATATCCCCATTATAACTGGCTTAAACTCGTAAGGATTTACCAGAACTGAAGTTAAGGATAGTCTTACCAGAATCCTTTGAGATCATTCTGGAGATGGCAGAAAGAAGGAAAGAGATGTAAAGGGTTGGCAAATAGTGTTTGCTAGAGAGAGAAAATACTGTGCTCCCCAAAATTGTTACTTAATGCATCTGAATAGAGTCTGTGGATATAAAACATCAAAAATTGGTATTTTTGTCTTCAATATAAATTCAGACAAAGAAATCTAGATAAGTTACATAAAACTTTTCTAATGGACCAAAAATTGATTTTGCTCCCATTTTATATGGCACATCTTCTTCTCCAATGGTACTCATACATATTGCCCTTGGTTTACAATAAAAATAAATAAATAAACATCACAACCTTATATATACATTTACCAAATACACTTCAAAATTTTCAGTGCAACATTTACCCTCACTACTTATGAGAATACTTATGCTATCCCATTCTATTTCACCTGTTCATTTCACTGTTCACCTCAACATAATAATTTGGTTTCAGAACTCAGTAATGAGTATAATGCATTGATTGAAGCAATGCTTATTTGAATCTGGCAAGTCTTGTTAATATCTTTTATAAACAATGTGATCACATTATTTATTAAGTGTGGTAACTATGCTATTTCTTTTCATTGGCAAATTGCATGAAGATTATTCAACTAGTGAGTGCTGGAGGTGAAGATAGGCAGGTGTGACAGACCTCAAATAAAGATATTCTGAATTTAAATAAGTTAGTTAAAGGAAACAAACAGTAAAGTTTTATTGCCAATGATGGGACTAACTATGATTGCACTGAAGTCAATGCATGTGAAGTCAACTGGTAGAAGACTGAAGGCAACACTCTCAAATCACTCTCCAGAAGGATAGGACTTTGAGCAACATTTACAGGCTTGAAAAACAAATAGAAAATCCAAGCTGCTGGAATTTGATTGGTGCTTTCTGCTAAATCTTGGTATAACTGGAATTTAGATCCAGAACTGCAACCGATTGAGCACCATTTGCTTCTGAATATTGTTCATCCAACTATGACTCAGGCCTCAAGGAACTTAGTTCTATCTTCCACCGGTATCTTCGGTCCAGGCAATCACATGAACTCTGAAATGTGTTTTGTCCTCTTATGAAAGATTGGACCTCCCCCCCCCATTTAAAATGGGTATTTTTGTCATGTTGCTGCAAACCCACCCTACTTTTCTTGCAAGATAAGCAGAACAAATCACCACCACAACAAATATGGTTCCAGTATTACTAAAGACTTTAGGTTTTTCCAAATGGCAAGTGTAAAAGTAAAACCTAATTCTCATACTGGCATAATAAAAAATGGCCAAGTACAATTTTCATGACCAATTTGCTCTGCCAGTGCAAATCAAAAGTCATAAAATTCATCAGACAATTCACTATACTCAACTAAGGAAAATGATTTCAAGATGACTCTGAGCTTGCTATAGAATGTTGTCTGCTAAGATTTCTAAAACATTTAAGAGCATATATATAGCTTGTGCATCATAAGAGAGTTGACAAAATGAGAAATCTGATCTAGAAAGATTAAAAAACTTGACCTGTCCCTGTCTTCTTCTAATATCAGGAGTCAGATTGGCTTTAAAGGTTATTTTTCAACCATCAAAGTGTCCTTTCTATATGGCATTAAGTTTATTATTTGCACTATTAAATCCTAAGCAGGAAAATTCCTTTGAACTTCATGTGTAACATTTACTTTTCTGGTCCAAGGACAAAACCAGCTAAAGCATTGTCAGCCAAAGACACAAAGAAGATGAACAATGAACTCACCACTTCTCAGCTTAGACAATCAGGGCACTAGAGGCCAAACGGACATTGTGACACAATACACAGCAATGTCCTCTGTAATCTCTTTTAAAATAGAAAAGAGCAGAGACTTTCTAGAATCTTCCTTTGACTAGGAGCAGAGACACTCAATAGTGACTCGCTCCATCTCTGAACTATCCAGTTTTCAAAGAGTCCCAGGTGAGGAAGCTAACCAGTAGCAGACAATGGAGCAGCTGTGAGAAGCAAAGAGGAAAGGAAGCAGGAGCCAGGGGTAAACAATGGCAAGATCACTCAAACTTTGTACTTGGTCCTCTCTGACAGATGGAAAAGCTGACAGGCCAACAATCGTGGTACAGAGGTCACAATGAACCACGACAAGTCGTGCCAAAGGCCTGTTCAATCCGAAATGCCATGATGAATAGTAAAGCTTTGTCCTCACCTCAAAGGAGACTGTCAGAGTCCTAAACTCTGCTGGCCTCATTTTTCTAAGTAACACTTTTGAGAAAACCATGAAACCAAAAGGTCTCTGAGTCCAAAAGATCCATATTTTTTCAACAAAATATCAGAATTTAAGGTCATCAAAGGTGTGCTGATGTTTTATTTTAGATTTGCATGAGAAGTTGTACTGGTTGTGCATTTAATAAGTCACTTTTCTTGAATAGAATTAAATATGTAGCAGATGCTATCCCAGTAAATTCAGGAGAAGCAACCTTCAGATAATTAAAATGGTAAAAGTATTCCACATTTGTCTCTGTGAAGTCCATGACTATTTCTACTCACCACACTACAGAACAATGAAAACAGGTGCAAATATGTTGGGGAGGAAAATTCTTATTTATATTTTCCTCAACTTCCTATTAAAATGCAAACTCTATGTAGACTAAGATAATTTTCAATTCTTTAATAATTGTTCCCCAAGGTTCTTACAGTGTCTTATATAACTGAGACTATCATTACCTGTGTTTATTTGAGAATATGGCAGAATCTTTGCTGAAAAAAAACTTGTTCCAACAATCTTAAGTTTAAACTTGGGTTACAAAATTTTATTTATAAACAATTCTAGAAATTTTAGTTCTGTGTGACAGGATATACCCAGGTATGACTCTGTGAGTTACTCTTACCAATATTTTCACATACTCAGTTCCTCTGCCTCACCAAGGAAATTCAGATAGTGTGAGATGCCTGGGAACAAGAATCCCAAGAAGAATTCAGAACTACCATTGGAGCACAAAATGTACATGAGGAATAATTGGCTAACCTGTGAAATTATGAACCCCAAAGACACTCTGTGTTCACAAAACTCAGTCTGTGAAACTCAGTCTTTCAGGGCCAATTAAATACAACAAGGTAAGCTGGAGCTTCTTCCTCAGGTATCACTGGCATGTAAGTTAGGGCTAATT
Source organism: Uropsilus gracilis (assembly GCA_004024945.1). NCBI lineage: Eukaryota > Metazoa > Chordata > Mammalia > Eulipotyphla > Talpidae > Uropsilus > Uropsilus gracilis. Next base: position 7,058 of record PVHY01028436.1, on the reverse strand, counting down.
AGCAGGGCTTCACTCTCATAGTAGCCAAAGTCAGAAGAGCTCTGCCTACTTCATAAATCTCCTTGGTATAATCATGTCCACGTGATGACCTAGTATCAATAGAGACAACTGGAAAGCTAGAGCTTAAAAGAGCCAATATCCAAAGGAGACTCTGGTACCTGTGTCTTATGAACAACCAAGAGTTTCATGACCTAGGACTGGAGGGACAGTAAATCAAAGTCTCACAAACCCTCTGACACTCAGAAATGTTGACACTACAATACTGTACTTTATTAATGTACGTAATCATTGCAACTATTCTATCAGGAAGGTAATCATTAACACTGTTTGGAAAAACTACCATTTATCTAGTTTAAATAAATTGCCAAAGTTCACAAAGCTATGGTGAAAACAGGAGCCTAATTAAGAAAGTTTGTCCACAGGCCTCATACTCTTAACTATGACATTCTATTGCATATTTCTACCTCAATCCTAGAGGGGGGATGTGGGTGTGTGATACAATGATCTGATGAGAAGGGGAGTATGTGAAGGATGTGAGGATGGAGTAGATTGCTGAGTGCCAGCAGTGATGTTCCCTGCTTCGAACACTTAATCAAATTGAGCAAAAGGGCTGTGTATAAATCACCTGATTCCATTTCATGCCTTCAGGGAGATCGATGCTTAAGCCAACAAGATCAATATGTTTTCACTACATCTTTTGCGTTTTGCCCTTGAGCAACCCATCTAAGTATTTTACAGCACTGACAGTGGAGAAATTCTATTTTCTGCCCAAACATAAGCTTTAGTTTAAATTAAATCCACTTCCCTTGAATGTTCATGACCACTGCTTTGTGTCCACCTCACAGGAATGCTTATTACCATAGGTACTGTATTCCTTTGCACTTGGCATCATTTTTTGTTCTTGCTGCACCTCTTAGGGATTCCTCAATGGCTCCTGGCTATTTTTTCATTCAACATCACAATTTTTCAGAGTCACATTAAAATAATATATTTGCATGATAGAAAATTAGAGAAATACCAAAAAGATCATTGAAGAAATTTTTAGAAGCCCATCATCACATTTCTCAGAACTAACAACTATCTCCATACATCTTGCCAATGTCATTTGCTATTGCACAATAACAAAATAACATGACTTTTTAGTTATTATTCCTTAACACAGAGCAGTAGTCTTGAACATAAATCTGTGCTTTACCTACTCCATGAACTTTGTAAAATTAAATGTAAATGTTCATGTAAATGCATATATATTTACTTTGAGAAGGGAGTGGGCTGATTTTATCAGATTCTCAATAGGGTATATAAGCTGCAAATAGTTTTTCATATCTCATTTAGCAATAGAATTTTAATGACCATATAATATTTCCCATGTTGGTCAATAATGCTATTGTAAGTAATACTGTAATAATCTCCAGTGATTTTTAAGGGATAAAAAAAATCATTAAATTGACATTGTTTCAAGAATATTCACAACTGAAGTTTTTTAATAGATGTCAAATTATTCTGTTGAAAGGAGTGATTCAGAAATCCATCAGAAATGTGTGTAAATGTGCATTTTGTCAAATAAGAATTAATAGAAAGATCTGGTTTTTATTGTCTACTAAAATTTTTGTTTTCTATTTTTAGAGTATACTATATTTTAGTACTTATTGGCTAAGCTAAAATGCTCATTTGAATATTTTAAGCTGTGAGAGCAGGTGGGGGAATTGGTAACTCACATAGGAGTATTTGAGCTACTTCAAGCAGAATTACATCCATCCATATTGGCATGATGTTCCTGTCTCATATATTGAACAAGACTGACCCACGAATCTTTTCAAATAATTACTTTGGCTACTCAAGTTTGTAATAATTTCTATGATTTTGCCTTCCTAAGTGCTTGTTCTCATCCTTATATAACTGTCTTCTATCCTGGACTATCTTCCTACTTAATATCAAAATGGTCTGTAGCATCACTACAAGCCTTTTCAACATCTGGTCCAAAGGTCAGTGACTCCAAGAGTAATAAGATCACTTGGCATATGCCCCTGAGATGGATGCCAGATCATTGGAAACTCTGCTTCTAGAAGGATCATCAAGAAAGTTTTCTACCTACTAAATGCAGTAACTCTGAGACTGGAGTCTGAACAGTCAGTATGGCAAGTTCTTACAAAACTAAACGTAGCTTTACCATTTGAAACAACAATCATACTTTTTGGTATTTACCCCAAAACACTGAAAACTTATGTCCATACAAAAACCTACCCATTAATCTTTAGAGCAGTTGTATCCATAATTTCAAAAACTATCTGGTAACATAGTATCCTCCAATAGATGAATGGATGAATTAACTGTGATCTGTCCAGACAACAGCATTTTATTCTGCTCTAAATCAAAATGAATACAAAAACACATAGAAGAAAGTTAAATGCATCTTAGTTAGTGAAAGAAGTCAATCTGAAAAAAGCAAATGCTATATGATTCCAACTGTATGACATATTGTAAAAGGGAAAACTATGAAGACAATGGAAAATATGTGGTTACTCTGCTAGGTAAAGGAGCATGAATACAGCAGTAAAAATACACTGTATGATGTCATGGTGATGACATATGAATATGTATGCATGTATGTATGTATATGTAATACCAAAACTAAATCCTAAAGTAAGACATGTTCTTTGAGTAATTATGATGTGCCAATGTAGGTCTGATATTCTGGGTAATAAATGTACCAGTCTGGTGAATGATGTTGACAGTGGATCACTACACATGTATGGAGGCAAGAAATACATTAAGCTCTCACTTAACAGCCTAGATAGGTTCTTAGAAACTGACATTAAGCAAAAGGATTTATAATGAATGCATGTCCTTAAATTATGTTATTTCATTCATGTGGTGTAGGACTGTTGTTTTTCATCAGCATAAGGAAACAATGCTATTCAAGGACCAGTTTTGTATGAAAATAATCTGTACCTCCCTCTTAGATTTTTGCTGTAAAACTAAAACTGCCTAACCAAACTTACTACATTTTCTCAAATCTGTGATTCCATCTATTGAAATTATCTTATCTACCACCACAAAAAGGGTAAAGTAATGCTGATCAACGTGTGATACATACCATGGTAAAAAAGATACCTCCCTCTGAGGTGTTAAAGGATGAAGACGTCTAAATCTCAAAAGCCATGAAACAGTACCATAATCCTCCAGTCACTAGACCAAACATTTCATTTATGTAAATGTGTCATTTATGAAAAAAAATTCATTTATGTAAATTTGCTTTATGTAATGCAGCTATCATGATAAGACAAGTTAAACATTTTAAGACACACCAAAATGTTAATCTACAACTTTCAGAGGACCTGACATATCGTCCCAATGCTTCTACCAACATTGTTTTGTAGCTCCCAGGACAAGATGTAACGAAGAGAGAACATTTTCAGTCAAAAAGATGAGTGTGGAGAAGAGAGGTGCACAAGGCAATTCTCTGCCAAAGCAAACACATACAGGGAGAGGGAAGTGGGACACAGACCTTTCCTTCCAGACCCTCGGAAGGAAAATTACAAAGAATTCATCAACCAGTATCTGGTGCGAGACAACAGCTATAGAGGTATGATGAGCCCCATGTGAAGATTAAGGACCTGCGAGATTTGCTCCTGCTGTCTCTAACCTGGCACAAGACCAGAGCCGCCTCCGGCTGGTATTTACAAAAAAACTGGTGAGAGGCCAGTTGGCTGCCAGGGGCATGTTTCTGTATCATTCATCACACACAAAGTGTTCGGCAGCTGGAAAAAGAGACGATAACTGCAACCAATCAAGCCCAGCAATAGAACCAGCCTTCCCTCCCTGCCTAGTCTCAACCCCTTCCTCAAGAGCAAACAACTGGCAAAAACCCAGCTGTGTTCAATGAGACAGGGAACAAGGAGTCCACAGAGGTTCAGGTTATGCTCCTAGAGGCAACTAGTCACAACTGTCATTCATTACATATTTATTCAACACCTACTATGTTCTAGGTCTTGGGGGTGTTATGTTAAACAAGACAGTGCAAACATTCTGGTATTCTTAATTTGAAGTAATTCTGTGCCCTGGGGGCTTCTCACATCCTAGGAAATGGTTCCAAGAAAAGGAAAGTGCCAGTTTGTCCCTCTGTTTGGACTCTTCAGCAGGTTCACATTCTCTCACTGGCACTCACATCCCGACCCGACCACAGTACCATAGGATCAGTGGTGGGAATATGGAACAGCAGAACCACCTGAGAAACTAACAGGCCAGGTAGAAGGAGAAATCAGCACTTCATGCTAGCTTTGGAAAACTTGGGAGTGACTCCCAAGAGAAAAGGAAGGAGAGCAGATACCCAGGTCATGATGGAGATTAACAAGAAACAGTATGACCTCACAGTCTCCAACCATGTGCTGAATAAGTCAGTGCAATTTTCTTGGGAGGATAAACACTGACGGCCATTCAAGCTGACAGTGGGAGCCGGACAGTTGACATTTACAACAATACTGAATGCAAATCAAGGCACTTGCCCCTGGAAATGGAATTTCATAGATTTACCCTTTGAAAGGCTGTTTCTCTGACTAGTCTAGGTCAGCACTTAAGCTGAAAGAGAAATATTTCTATTATTTGGCAGATTTTTTTCCAAAGCATCTAGCTCATTAGGCAGGAGAAACCTTGAAAAGGCCTGATTCTGGTGTGGTGGTCAGGCAAACAGAATGAAAAAACATCAAAGGACAATCCCATTTCCAGAAATGATTAAAACAAATACTTCCTCTTAAGTCCTTAGTGTTCCGCATGCAGGGGGTGGGGGTGGGGTGGACCTCATAGCCCAGGTGTCCTGGCACCACTCCAGCTCTGCAAATATCGTTTCAACATGCCTCAATAGTGCTCATGCTTCACCTCGAATAAAGGAAATTTTCCATGCATACCGCTACCGCCCGCTTCTCCACAAAAATGAATTAAAACCCAGAGATCACAGAGATGAGAAATTTATATATAAATAAATTATTAAAAAAAAAAAACAGCCATTCACCAGTTGGGTGACCTTGAAAAGTCACAAATCCTTCAGCAAAGTCTCATCAAGTTTGCACCAGCTGTCGCCTCCATGAATGTAGTGGTGACCACCACAACAACCAGTGATTCTCAGACACACTGTGTTTTCTTTTCCTCACAGCAATTGAAAATGTTGGGAATTATCTCACTTATTGGTTTCCTGTTTATCACAGTTCATTTTCCTAGAATAGTGCCTGCTTTGTTTACCTCTGATTCCTTAAAAGGATGTCTCGTAGCTAGGAGATGCTCAATAAATATTTGCTAAGTAAATAAATAAAAGGCATTCAAGTTATTTGAGTTAAAGCACTATCGTACAATATTAATAGCAATAAAAGATAACACCTGCCTTGTAGGTTTGCTTTAAAGATCAAGTAAAATCATGTTAATAAAAGCAGAACCCAGGACATTGTAAGGTGTTCAGTAGATAGCAATTAAATATATATATATGTATGTATATATATATGTGTGTATATATATATATACATAAGCATAATATATATGTATAAGCATTTCTAATTGTATAGTTCTTTTCTTGGGTAGCTTTCCAGAAACAAAAATTCTGAAATAAATCATAACAGATGTGATCAACTAATGATGACTTCATATATCATAATTATAACATTCTAAGCTACAATCTACTGGAAATGCATTAAAATTTGAATTTGGGGGGGAATAACACCATAATATATCCATCATTTTGTGGTAAATACCAATTTCAAAATGTAGAAAAATTATAAACTATTTTTTTAAATATAATATTACCACCTGCTGGGAAAACTACTGAAAGATATGGTTAGACCAAATAACAACCCTCTAATGGTACAATTTCAGGTGATGGAAAAGACAGTGAGGAAGAAGCCCTCCTCATACCTTGAATGGCACCAGAAAATGCTACTTCCAGGCCCAAGTTGGGAGTATAAGCGACTGCTCTGGCTTTTGGGCTACGAAGTAAAGTAATAAGCAGACAATTAACTTTGAATTAGTCTCCATAACTGGGGTCAGGATATGCTTGATGAGTCAAATACCCTGAGGAAACAGATTACTAAATCCCAGAAGATGGAAGATAGAGAACAGACTGAGGAGACACCTTTCTTCCTTTTACCACCTGAGGTACAATGATTGAGTAAAGCTCGAGTTTATTAAGCAAAATCAGACCTGTCTACTGTGTAAGGGAAATGCTCACTTCTTGGGTTGTTTGTATAGTCACAATATGAAAACCCAGGGCTTATCTCTACCACAAGTTTGTAACTTTTGACTTTCTTTACCCATTTCAACCTCACTTGTTTTTATTTCATCCCTTCATCCTTCCAGCATTCAATTCCTGAACAGGTAGATAAAGGACCAAATAAGTTAACAAAAAACAAGAGGCTCAGATGTTCCAGCAACATAACAATCAAGGCATAGCTGTTGCATCCTCATCTCCCCCATGAGTGTCCAGTTTCTTCCATTGAAGGAAAAGTGCCATGGACCCATCCACAGTATTGAATGCGCTTCCTTTTTTCTCACTATCTGACTAGCCACAATGAGAGTTCAAAGGTCCAAGAATAAAGGCTGGAGCCCTAGGGAGAGAAGACAGGAGGGCATTTTCCTGTCAAAGCCTTGTCTCTGATGCCCATTCTCAGAGGTGAATGCCTCCCATAATGAGATGTCAGTTTTTCTTTTTAGGTCTACACATAAAACAAGAGTTACAGGCAGACAACATAGTCAAGGACCAAGTGCATTGAGATGCCCCATCACTTGCTGGAGAAAAGGGAGATCACCAGCAAGTTGTAGCCATCCTCCAGCATTCTTTGTCCTGACCTCTCAAATAACATCAATATATTTTCGTAAATCATCTGCCAACTTCTAAGTCTGGGGAACCATTATATTGTCTGACATGAGGAAAAATAAGCTGATTCTTAGATAGAATGAAAATAATAACAGCTTCAAAGAGCTACACCCCTCAAGCAGGCAGGATGTTCAGCTACAAGAGGAATTTCCAAAGCTGTGAATCCATACAAGCAGCACTATTTCCAGGAAACATAAACCCA
>PVHY01028435.1:0-15235 GCA_004024945.1 Uropsilus gracilis | reverse complement strand
TGCCCGGGGTACCACAGACTCAAGCAATCCCCAGCCTCAGCTTCCCAGGTAGCTGAGATTACAGGCGCGCGCCACCACGTCCAGCTATTTTTTTGGAACTAGGTCTCGCTACGGGCCCCAGGCAGGGCTTGAACCGCGATCCCTAGCCCCGGCCGCTTCATAGGCTGAAGCTTACAAGCACGAGCCACTGTGCCCGGCCTGTTTGTTATTTCTTTAAACAACTTGGTTAATATATAATTCACCACTTTTATTTATTTATTTATTTTTGAGACTAGGTCTTGCTATTTTAGCCCGGGGAACTGCAAACTCATGTTGCCCAGGATACCACAGACTCAGGTGATCCCAGCCTCAGCTCCCAAGTCGCTGGGATTATAGACGTGTGCTACCATGCCCAGCTATTTTTCGAGACTAGGTCTCGGGCTTTGTTACCCTGGGCAAGTCTCAAATTCAAGCAATTCCTAGTCTTGGCCTCCCTTCCTAGGCTGGGATTAAGGGCATGCGCCACCGCACCCAGCCTTAATTCACCACGTAAGATGTGTATGAGTACACATTTCAGTGTAGTCATAAGATGGTGTAACCATCACCACTCTCTAATTCCAGAGCATTTGCCTAATACTATAAGCTATAAAGCATTGTCACTCTCCATTCAACCCCTTCCTCCCCAAATGCTTCAAACCACTAATCTTTTTGTCCCAAAGAATCTTCATATTATCTCCATTTCAAGCAAATGAGATCATATAATATGTCACCTTTTTTTTCCTCTTTTTTTGAGACTAGGTCTTGCAATTTTTGCATGTGGAACTGCAGGCTCTTGCTGCCCAGGGTACCATAGACTCAAGCAATCCCCAGCTTCAGCTTCTCAGGTAGCTGGAATTACAGGCGCTCGCCAAGCTATTTTTTGGGGACTAGGTCTTACTATGTTGCCCTGGGTGGGACTCGAACCATGATCCCCAGTCCCTGCCACAGTTTCCTTGACTTCCACTTACAGACATGTGCCACCATGACTGACTTTTTTTTTTTTGAGACTAGGTCTTGCTATTTTTAGCCCATGGAACCGCAGGCTCATGTTACCCATGGTACCACAGACTCAAGCGATCCCCAGTCTTAGCTTCCCAGGTAGCTAGGATTGAAGGCACATGCCACCATGCCCAGCTATTTTTTGGGACTAGGTCTCACTGTGTTGTTCTGGGTGGGACTCGAACTGCGATCCCCAGACCCTGCTGTGACTCCATAAGCTGTTGCTTACAAGCATGCACCCGGCCTAATATCTAACTTTTTGTATCTGGTTCCCTATATGTTGATGCTTGTACTAGTACTTTATTCCTCTTTATGACTGAATAGTATTCCATTTTGTGGCTAACCCACATTCTGTTTACCCTAGTGGACATGATGGGTTGTTTTCAAGTTTTGGCTATTATAAATGGTGCTGCAATAAACATTCCTGTATAAGTTTGTGTGTGGATGTATGTTTTTATTTTGGATATATTCTTAGGAGTGAAATTGTTGGGTCATATGGTAATGCTATGATTAACCTTTTGAGTCACTGCCAGAGTGTTTTCCAAAGCAGCTGTACCATTTAACATTTCCACCAGCAATACATGAGGGTCCCAGTTTTTCCATCTTCTAATTGCCTTTCTGAGTGCAGTCATCCTTGTGCCTCTGAAGTGGTATCTCATTGTGATTTGATTTGCATTTCCTTGGTGACTCATCTATTTTTTTATAAATATTTTTATTAGACTAAAAATACACATGGTTTTTAAGTGGTTCATTACAGCCATAAAGAGGATCCAAGTTCATAATTTCTACAGGAAATGATCAAGTTATTTGAAGAGACCATGTTGAGTGTCCAGGCATGTGGTCCCCAGTGTTTTTGAGTTAAGAGGCAGTGTAGACCCAGATGAAGGCAGAGTGAGGCAGCTGGATGATCTTGGACGTTGTAAGGCTCACTGACTTTCTACTCCAGGTCCCTGCCTGGTTTCTGCTACTCCTGGTCTAGCTAGATAATGGTGACAATAAAAAAGACAGATGTGTAGCTCTTAGGTGGTGAGAGATTGCATCTGTGAGGGAGATATTTTGGTAGGCTGGAGTCCCTCAATTGGCATGATTTCCTACTCAGTCTCTTTCTGTTAGTCGCACATGTTCCATAACTTCTTTAATGCCCAGTCTCCTCTCCATTGAGATCTACCTCCTAGGAACCTGGAGGTCATGTTAACTTCTCTGAAATGGATCAGAGTGTAGGCCAGGGCTGGAGAGATACATTCTCCTCTGTGTGTTTATTGGGCAGAGGAGACAAATTTCAGCCATTCTTGAGAGAAGTTTCTAACCATTTAAGCCATAGAAAGTCAAAGGTACTCCCTCCTGAAAATTCCTCCCTTCACACCAGGAGAGTCATAGAAAGTTTCTAACCATTCAAGCCATAGAAAGTCAAAGGTACTCCCTGCTGAAAATTCCTCCCTTCACACCCACTCCCCACGCTCACTGTGAATATGACAGTTCAAGCAATGGTGTCTGAGAAGGCAGAGAGCAGACAAGGGCCTTCGCTAGATAGATGGTCTCCTTGCTACCACCTCCATGCTTCTCTTGCAGGGAGCCGCGAGACGGCCTTCACCTATGCAGTAAGCGCTGCTGGGGTGGTGAATGCCATCAGCCGGGCCTGCCGCGAGGGCGAGCTCTCCACATGTGGCTGCAGCCGGACAGCAAGGCCCAAGGACCTTCCCCGGGACTGGCTGTGGGGTGGCTGTGGGGACAACGTGGAGTATGGCTACCGCTTTGCTAAGGAGTTTGTGGATGCCCGGGAGCGGGAGAAGAATTTTGCCAAGGGATCAGAGGAGCAAGGCCGCGTACTCATGAACCTGCAGAACAACGAGGCAGGTCGAAGGGTAAGCTGCATCTCACCCCCATGCTCATGTCCACACACCATGGGCCACCTGGGCTGTTCCTATGGGGTGTGAGTCCGGTGGGGGGGGACCCATGGCTGTCAAGAAAGGGGATGGGCATAGCAACCCAGATTCTTTTTTTTTGCTTGTTTCATCCCTTTTTTGAACTTGGTTTCTATGAACAGTGTGTTTCATAAAGAAAGAAAGCAGGTAGGAGTCAAGTTTTAAAAATTGAGCCATATTGCATGAAATCCTTATCTATTATTTTATTTATTTATTTATTGCTCTTCCCTGAAGACAGTCTCTCTCTTTTTAAAATTGAGGTGTAATTGATGTATAGCATTATGTAAGTTTGCAGTAAAGACATGTTGGTCTGTCACGTATATATTGCAGTGGGATTACTACAACGTTAGCTTGCCTACAGCTGCTGACCTAGATGTCCACATTACTGAACAAATCCCTTTCAAAAGCTCCATTTCCCAATGAGCGTAGACCATTGTCTTGTTTTTCACATTCTCTATTTCTCCTCAGGACATCTGTCCTTATAGAACAGATGTGCAGTCTTATTCCAGACAAAGCAGTAATGCCCTTGTCTTGGCTGTCCCTCCTTTGTTGTTGGACATGTGGGCTGATTGGAAGCTCAGGCCACCAGGCCTGGTCTAGGGATCAGGTCAAAGCAGAGCTGAGTTTCAAGAGTTTCAAGAATTGAAGACATTTTCAATTACAATGATGTGAAATATATATATATATATGTCATTTAAATTAAAAAAAAATCATTAAAAGAAAAAAAGAGGCCCAATCCAAAAGCACACTTAGAAGCTAATGGCAGGCATACTTTTCAGCTAGAAGTTTTAAAGTGAACATGTGGAAGACATGTGGAAGACAACCATCTTTTGAAGGCTGGGTTCTCCTAATCTCACAAGGCTCAGACTGTCTTCTGAGTCTTGACTTCAGTAGACTGAAAAGAAGGGTTGAGGCTAGCTTGGTTCACTGAATGTGCCTGGGTCATTGGGCAGCAACTCTGGGGCTCCTTTCGGGTGGCTGAACTTGCTCTGCGTTTGCCCATGAGCATCCAACCTGTGAGCCCATCATCCGGCTTCCTCTCCGTGGCTGCCCTGATGAGGCCTGCTGATGCCTCAGGAACCTGGGCCCAGCTGAATGCTCTGCCTTTCACTGGTTCTGCTCATTCGTGTTCTGGCTTGTGGGGGAATGGGATTCGCACACAGGTCTCTCTGTAGAGTGCTCGGTGGTGGGGGATTCTTCTGGCAAAGGACCAGGAAACCACAGACAACTGGGCAACAACACGAACTTGCTCTTGAGAATATTGCTTTCAGACGAGATCAGGCTCGTTCAGGGTGGTATGGCCGTAGACGAGAATATTGCTTTCAAGCGAGCTGACCCAGACCAGGCAAGGTACTGTTATGTGAGACCAAAGATGATCCAATTAAATCATGAGCACAACAGCTTCTTAAGAAACAAATTCAGAAATTGAATGTTGGTGCATTGGTGACTGGGCAACTGGACACAGTCTTATTCTTAAAATATGTTTATATATCAATAAAAAATGAGCCGGGCATGGTGGCTCGTGCCTGTAAGCTTCAGCCTATGAAGCGGCCGGGGCTAGGGATTGTGGTTCGAGTCCCACCTGGGGCTCGTAGTGAGACCTAGTTCCAAAAAAAATAGCTGGCCATGGTGGCGCACGCCTGTAATCCCAGCTACCTGGGAAGCTGAAGCTGGGGATTGCTTGAGTTTGTGTAACCCGGGCAATGAGAGCCTGGGGTTCCACGGTCAAAAATAGCAAGACCTAGTCTCAAAAAAAAAAAAAAAAATGAGCTCATGCTTCATGGGAGCACATGTCAGAAAAACAATTAGAAATGTCTTTGAATGCAAGTTTGGCAGAAACCAATACCTTGTGTAAAGGCAGCAGCATCAATGTGCTACATTTGTGCTGCTTGTGTGATGACAAGTCAAAATGAGAATCAGCTGTTTGCCCTGTGTCTCCCTTAAAGAGACTCGTTTTGTTTAGCCAGATGTGGGTGTGTAGGTGGTAGTTACACTGTGACAGTGTTAGTTCGGGTCATTGCTGATCTGTGGTTATTATGGTAAGAACTAGGGCAGAAGCTAGAAACGCTGTAGGGTAACTTACATGTGATGGGCACCTGTGAGCTGCCTCAATCTCCATGACTTCCTCTCTGGTGGATCCTTTGCCTATCTTTGGGGAATTCACTATGAGAGAGATTGGTTTAAAAAAAAACAAAAAACAAAAAACAAAACTAAGAGCTTCCCTTTATCTCTTGAAGGCCAAGTTTCGTCCATTTTTCAAGACCCCAGTTGTAGGGCCATCTCCTCCTTAAAGCGTCCCACTCCCCATAGTCACTGTCTCTACATCTGACCTACTGCAGCTTACTCTACCTCATCTTCCTGGCTTTGGCACCTGAGCCGAGCCACTACTGTCTGCTGTTCTTACAGGGTGGACCCAGGTGGCAAAGCAGAGGGAAGTTGCCATATTGCCTCCTACCAAGAGGTCAAATTCATGGAAAGCATTTCCTGCCCCTGCTCTGTATTATCCTGAAGCATTGTGGCAGATGCTGAGGTGACTAGGCCTTCATCCTAATATGGTCCTGTTTCAGTCACAGTCTTGACCCTACTTCTCTTGGCTCCTCATTTTATTGCCCCTAATTGTTTGTTTGTTTGCATTGGCCCTTATCTCACAGCCTTTCCTTCCATCTGCCTTGTTTCTCTTACACACCTTCCCTGGCTTTCTCTGTGTCTTTCCCAGTCGGGATTCCCCCTTCCTCCTTCCTCGGGGTCTCCACACCTCTTCTATTACTCTTTATCCTCTTTATCGCTCCCTTTGCTTCTTTTCTGCTCCAAGTTGGGAATTCTCATCCCTCTCTATTTTTTATCCCCTCTTCAAGGAGCAGACCTCACCTATCAATCACCATCCGAGGCCAAAGGTATTCCCCTCCTACTTCCTCACACCACCACAATTCCTCACAATTCTTTAGGGGTAGGGATTGAACATCTCCTGGATGAGCATTTTGCAACCAGGTTATTGTTTTGTTTTGTTTTTCAACAGAATATTAAGAATCTGACATCTTGATAACAGAGTAAGTCCTGGGAATACTTAGCTAGAAATTTCTCTTGGCCTTTAAGAGTCTCTTGTCAGTTCGTTTTAGATATTGGTGGCAAGAGTGATGGGTTGATAGTGCCTTGTCACTCAAGGGTGTCTGAGCATTTTCCAGATAAAAGCTGGCTAATCCTGTAACATTCCTGTCAGTTACCACACTCAACTATACCATTAGATTGAAGTGGGAGAGAGACTTAAAGAGGGCTTTCAGGGGGGAAGATGAAATTTGGTGAATTAACGACAACCACAAAAAAATTTTAACACTTTATTATTTTTTCAGCTAACACAAAGGGCCAACAGTGGGACCTTGTCCCCTTCTACAAGAAGTGTACATGTGCACGCACACACACACACACACACACACACACATGAAAATATATTAGTATATATTATCAATAGTAGAATGTTTGAAAATATAAATGTTGCTGTAGCTATAATGTCTTTCTTCTTGGAAGAAGGTGGGATGAATGTTTAAATAGTGAGGGTGACAGACTTTCTCTGGGATTTGTTCCACCAAAATTCTCATCCTTGCTCTGTAGAGTCTAGGCCCCCCTCCCCTGAATCTCCCTAATGTTTGCTCCCAGTGGAGATGTTTATCTGGTTCCCTTAGTCACTTAGCGGCAGGGTACACAGTGTTAGGCCCTTAATGCTTCCTGCAGCAGCCAGATGCCTGATATCCTTTTTTCTAAACCAAGCACCATTTCCAGAGGAATGTTAGGCTCCACCTTAGACTCAGGGGATTTGTGCCAGAAGGATAATTGCAGGCCCTTCTTTGAAGTGCCTGTTGGAATGGGGCGTGGGTTCCTTTGTGCCCTGTGCCTGGAGCTGCAGCCAAGTGCTAGTGCCTTTAACCTTGGGGAGGAGTCTTCCTTCCTTCTCCACCTTAAGCCGTGTTTAAGCCTGTAAGTCTCAAGATTGGAGTGCCAAAGCCCGAGCAGTCTGGCTCCCTTCTGGGTGGCCCTGAACCGTTATTGGGTCTTTGGTTTCTCCGCCATAAAGTGCTGGGAATAATTCCATACCAGAAAAGCACGAGGAAGCGTTTTGACAATAGTAATATGAGCTGATGATGGTTAAACTATTTTTTTTGCACCTGCAGTGGTCTCTTGTATAGTGCTGAATAAAGACACAATCTGGGAACTCTTGAAAAGAAATCAGAGAGAAAACCCTTAAAAAATTAGTCCTGAATATGTTGGTGACAAAATGTCCTGCAGCAGGCTTGCATTTTTATCCTGCCATCTGCACTTCTGGGCCTGCTGCCAGGGTTATCTGACACAATGCATCAGTGTGCTTTCATTGAAAAACACTTTGTAAGCAGCTTTCTGGTCTACTTGTGCTTTTAAATTTTGAGTTGGGATAACCCAAGCTCAAATCTACTCGACATTGTTGCAGTTCAGTGACTTCCAGCGTGGATTTGTCTTAGAATGAATCACCCCCATAGGTGGGCACACTGACTGGCTCTGGCACTGTGCAGGGCCTCACCCCTCTCCCTCTGCACGCATACCCAACCCAGGGGGTGTTTGGGGAACCTGGGGGAAGCAGAATGTGCTCTTGTTCACAAACATGATGAGGTTTATGGTCAGGGGCTGCTGAATCCATGGAGTTAATAATGACCAGAGGTTGACACAGAAAACCATTTTATCCTTAGGGGATTTGGCAGGGTCGGGAGAGCTTTCAGTTAACCAGAACTGTGCCAGAGGCGTCTAATAGTCTCACAACGAAACTGGATTGTTTTTGCTCGCTGGTGTTGCATGTGGTATAAAGATTGAACACCTTTTGCTGGTTTTTATTTGTTTGAAGCTTGGATCAAGCAAATATCCTTTTTTAACTGTGAAAATGGCAGATTGATTGTAACACATTTCAAGTCCTAAATCAGATATGGATGAACTAGAAAGTGCCCCAGATGTTATCCTTGTAGCTCATCAGATGTGCATCGCCTCTCCAAGGTTGTTCTGCTTGATGCTCCTTTTATCTGCTTCAATCTGAACAACTGAAGATTCTGGAAGGAGCTGTGTACACATTGGCCCTGTTCTGGCCCTGTTCTAGGCCCCCACTAGCCCTGTTCTATACCTGGCCTCTGACACACCCCAGCCGCCTGCCTGCTGTTCCTTGACGTCTTCTCTCAGGGAGGCTGCTTATTTCTTCTCTCTCCTCCCCTCAGGCTGTGTATAAGATGGCAGATGTAGCCTGCAAGTGCCACGGCGTTTCGGGGTCCTGCAGCCTCAAGACCTGCTGGCTCCAACTGGCTGAGTTCCGCAAGGTGGGGGACCAGCTGAAGGAGAAGTACGACAGCGCAGCTGCCATGCGCATCACCCGCAAAGGCCGGCTGGAGCTGGTCAACAGCCGCTTCAACCAGCCCACCCCAGAGGACCTGGTCTACGTGGACCCCAGCCCTGACTACTGCCTGCGCAATGACACCACCGGCTCGCTGGGCACCCAGGGCCGCCTGTGCAACAAGACCTCGGAGGGCATGGATGGCTGCGAGCTCATGTGCTGCGGCCGCGGCTACGACCAGTTCAAGAGCGTTCAGGTGGAGCGCTGCCACTGCAAGTTCCACTGGTGCTGCTTCGTCAGGTGCAAGAAGTGCACCGAGGTGGTCGACCAGTACGTGTGCAAATAGCCGGCGGCCTCTGCAGACTGCCTTGCAAAGTGTCTATTATATAAATCTATATAAATCTATTTTATATTTGTATAAATAAATGGATGGATGCTAACTAATTAAAAGAAGAAAATGGAAAGGAAAGCTTATTTAAGAGACGCTGGAGATCTTTGAGGAGTGGACTCTGCTGCTTCTCCACTCCCAGAGGGTGGGAAAGGGGACTTTTCCCTTCCTTCTGGAGGGGACTCTCAGGACCTAGGGAATAGTCACTGTCCACTCACCATGGCCTTGAGGAGAGAGGGGTCGGGGGGTGGAGGAGATGGTTTTGTCTGGAAGTCTGGCGTCTGCGAGGTAGACGGCACCCCTGGGGCCCCAGCTGACAGGCTGAGAGGCCCCGTGCAGGTGGCGGCTTAAACTTTGCCATCTTCAGGGTCTTGCCAGAATACTGATGGCTTCAGTGAGTGGCCCGGGGTCTTCTTACATGCTGCAGAGCCTGCAGTTACAGGGATGGCTCCTTCTCTGAATGGGCAGCCCTCCCATGTCATCACTGAGTGGTGATCTCATGGAAGGCCCCCAGACTCTGGGGCCTGAATGACTCTTCCTCCACAGTTCACTAGCTCCTGCTGCACACTCCCCGCACCGAGAAGAAAGAGGGTCGTTTGGTCTCACATACGGGGAAGGACGTGAACTGAATATTTGTGCCCAAACTGCAGAGAGCCAGGTGCAAAGCTGGACTGAGGACATTGCACTGTGCTCCCACACAGGGAGAGCAAACTTGGTTTGTTTTTTTTTTTAGCGCAAACTTGTGATGCTGCTGCTGTCACTTCCTCCATCAAGGGAGGCCTCATGAATGACAGGAAGCGTAGCTAGGTCAGGCCCCGCTGGCCTGGCACGGTCTCTTCATCTCTGCCCCACATGTACAGTTTCTCGCTGATATTAAATACCCTTCACTGAAGTTTCTCTCTTTGTCCTTATTTGGACATACGATTAGCTTTCTCGAGTCTCCTTTTGGTTTTGATCTGATCCTTAAAACTCTGCTATATGGTATATCTCTGCAAGAGAGTCAGGAAATGGAGACCTTTTTAGAACTCAAGTCTGGTGATTAGAGGGAGGGACAGAACAATGTTATGAGAATTAATATGAGAATTAAAAATGGAAATACATGAAGCACTCTCCACAAGGGCTAACAAAGAGAGTCCACAAAGGGTGGTCGCT
Source organism: Uropsilus gracilis (assembly GCA_004024945.1). Lineage (NCBI taxonomy): Eukaryota > Metazoa > Chordata > Mammalia > Eulipotyphla > Talpidae > Uropsilus > Uropsilus gracilis. Next base: position 5,418 of record PVHY01028435.1, on the reverse strand, counting down.
ATTTAGATTAGTGTTATGAACAAAGGGATATTGAAGTTTGGGTTTCATTATTATCTTTGCCTTCTTCCTCTACATTGCAAGTTAGCCTTGCCACATCAGCCTGCCAGGTTTACTCTGGTTTGCTCATCAGATCTTGGTAAAGCTCAGGCCCCAAGAAGTCTCCTGGAGACTTTTTCATGTTCCATCTCTAGTTTTGACCCAGTATATGAGCCAGGAGAGACGGGATGGCAGAGCTCAGAGATACAGGAAGGGGGATGGATGTCCTTGAAATGGAGGAAGCAGCTACTGGAAGAGACTAATCTCAGCTGCACTGGAGAGATCAGCCTTGGAGAGACTAACTTGCAGGTGAACCAGCAAGCACATACAGACACCAGTTTTTTCCCAGAAGACTTTGTTTCTGGGGAAATAGTGAAATTGAGGAATGGGGTACAAGTAAATGATAATTGCAAAACAATCTAAAAATTCCGCAGTCATTAATACTACTTGTACCTTTAGTACCTCAGGATGAACCTTCTTACTCATATCAAAGTCTATTTCAATCTTTGACCAGAAACTGTTCCTCACATTGTTGTTCAGATTCCATAGACCAGTCACAGTCTATGAAAGAAGATGGTTGAAATCACTGGCCTACAACAGAGCAAGACCATGCCTTTGTGTTCATTAGTTGGCATTTAACCAAATAAGCTGAGTGGTCACACAGATCAGCCGTAATAACCAAGGTTTTGGGGACTGGCTGGCATCATTGCCCTGTCTGGCATCACTTTCAGGAAGCTCAGAGATATTCTTATGTCATATGGTCAAAGTGTTTAAGAGCTGAAAGTCAGATCATCCTTAGAAACCTCAGGAAATTTGTTAAGAGTAACTTGTCCACAATCCCCAAAGGTTGTTCATGAAGGGACATGGGTCGTCCCTATTATAAGGAGGTATTTGAGCCGGGTGTGGTGGTGCGTGCCTGTAGTCCAAGTGCTGGGAGGCAAGAGACTTGGGATCACTTGAGTTCGTGAGTTTGAGACTACCCTGGGCAACATAGTGAGACCTGGTCTCGAAAAAGCAGCCGGGTGCGGTAGTGGGTGCCTATAATCCCAGCTACCTGGGAGGCTGAGGCTGGGAATCACTTGAGGCCATGGGATTGGGACTACCCTGGGCAACATAGTGAGACCTAATCTCAAAAAAAAAAAAAAAAAAAAAGAGGTATTTGTGCAGGGTTGCAGCAAGGGGATGGGACAAATAGTGCTTTCTTTCTCATGTGGGAGGAAGTCCCAAGGTCAAACACCAGTGTGATTATTGTATCCACTGACCATTAGGCTTAAGAAATGTTTCTCAAAATAATTGCAGTAATGGGATGAAGTTATGGCCACAGTCTCATGCTTTTTGCATCCTGATGAGTTGCTATTTATTTGTGAAGTCACCAGGAATACTGTAGGATTGTGCTAGAGAATATGGACCCAATCTAAGAAAAATGAGCTGCTCACAACCCTGGAATGTCAGCGCAGGAAAAGTGGCAGCCAGATTGCCAGTTCAGGATTTCCAGATCAGGACCTCGAAACTTGATTGAGTTCTAAACCTTAAAGTGCAGAGTCAGAAGCCCTCAACACTTCAGTTGGTCCGAGGTAGAACAGCTATCTGCACCTTTCACAATGATGTGAGGAAACTGCTATCATTATGAGCTAGCCCAAGATCCAGGGGGACACAGGTAGTCAGGGCTGACACCCAGCCCAGCACTCTATGCAGTCCCTTAGCACCTGTATGTAATACATTAGCATGCAGTCTACCGCTGGGCACGGTGACTCGTGCCTGTAAGCTTCAGCCTATGAAGCCACTTGGGACAACATAGCGAGACCTAGTCCCAAAAAATAGCTGGGCGTGGTGGCACACACCTGTAATCCCAGCCACCTGGGAAGCTGAGGCTTGGGATTGCTTGAGTCTGTGGTACTACGGGCAATGGGAGCCTGAGATTCCACGGGCAAAAATAGCGAGACCTAGTCTCGAAACAAACAAACAAACAAAACGAACCATGCAGTCTGATGGAAGAATCATTGCATTGGATGTGGTGCTTGGACCAAGCTAGCCACTGAAGGGAGTTTTCATGGTGTGAGAGGAAAGAATATTTGGGTACAAAGCAGAACAGAATTGGTCTTGGGGTGTTCTACCTCTCTCCTCTACCTGGGATGGGTAGGTGGAAGTTTATGGAAAGTATAATCAAGCAATATTTGCTTTGGTATTTGCATGTTTACCTTGACTTCAAAATAAAATCAGAAAGAAGGTCTGCCTGACTGCCTATATTTCTAAGTAGAGAGGCGACTACTTAGTTCAGTTTAGGGTTAGTACAGGCTTCAACTGATAAAGGCATCCGACAAATTGTTTAGAGAACTCCATAATTATTTCCACATTCCACATGGATCCCTCAAGAAGAATCCATTCTTGGAGGTGAGAAGTAAAACTTCTACTAGTATTAAAATTCCAAATTGGTTACTGTTTCTAAAAGTGTGCTCTAACTTTCCTCCTTAAATCCTGAGAAACTTATTTAAGCTTTGTCCAGCTCCAGGAGCTCTAGGAGTCAGCAAGACATCTGGTTGTAGCCGGGGCGTGGTTGTGCACACCTGTGATCCAAGCACTGGGTAGCAAGAGGCCAGGGATTGCTTGAGTTCTTGGACTCAAGACTACTCCGGGCAACATAGCGAGACCTGGTCTTGAAAAAGCAGCCAGGCATGGTGGCAGGCACCTGTAGTCCCAGCTACCTAGGAGGCTGAGGTTGGGGATTGCTTGAGTCCACGGGATCAGGACTACTCCGGGTGACATAGCGAGACCTAGTCTCAGAAAAAAAAAAACATCTGTGGTTGAGATTGATCCTTTAAGATAGAAATTTTACAGGTGCTGTGGCTTATCAGGAGAGAGAGAGAGAGAGAGGGAGAGGGAGAGGGAGGGAGAGGGAGGGAGAGAGAGGGAGAGAGAAAGATTTATGTATACCTATGCACACAGGAATGTTGTTTGTTTGTGAGACTAGGTCTTGCTATTTTTGCCTGTGGAACTGCAGGCTCACGTTACCTGGGGTACCACAGACTCAAGTGATCCCCAGCCTCAGTTTCCCAGGTAGATGGGATTACAGGCGCGCACCACCACGCTCAGCTATATTTTTTGGGGACTAGGTCTCGCTATGTGCCCCCAGCGGGACTCAAACTGCGATCCCTGACCCCGGTCACGGCTTCCTAGGCTGCCACCTACAGGCATGCACCAATAATGAATGTTTAATATTGGAAGGGAGATAGGCATTTGAGACATGGAATACTTTAAAAATTTCAAAGAACCGTCACCACTTCTGGCTGAGTCTGCAGAATACAAATTTTCTTTTGATTGGAAACCACTGCCCTCTGGTTGGTTAGTGATGGCTAGCTTCATCTCTCAAGAAGTTGGAGAGCTGAGAAGGGCCTCCTGAGGATAGGCTGTTAGGCCACATGTGAGGGCTCTTAGGGCCCTCAGTCACTGTGTTTTCTGGATGGTGAGGCTCTAGATTGAATCTGTGCCCTAACATTTTTTTTTCTTCCCTCCTGCTGTCAGCCTTTTGTCTTCACTCTGTTCAATTACAACTCAGCCACAGAAGGGAGAGCCAGGTCAGTTAATTTGGGCTTCCTAAGTAGTTTTGATAAAGAAGTAAGCAGGAGGAGGGGTGGCTAAAATTAGATTTTAAAAATGATCTGTGAATTTGATTTGCCACTTAGGTGTATTATCTGTAGCTGCCTATGATAACTGGAAATAGATTGAAAGCAGTGGAAGCAGGTGGGAGCTGCAGTGTTAAGAGGGAGGCTGGCTGAGAGGCCTTCAGCAGTGGTACCAAGTTGTACCAAAAGAAAAGATGTAGCTGGGTGCGGTGGGATATACCTATAATCCCAGCCTTGGGAAGCTGAGGCTAGGAATCACTTGAGTCCATGGGTTCGAGACTACCCCGGGCAATATAGTGAGAACTTGTCTCTAAAAAATAGCTGGGCGTGGTGGCATACACCTGTAATCCCAGCTACCTGGGAGGCTGAGGCTAGGGATCACTTGAGTCTGTGGGTTCAGGACCACCCCGGGCAACAGTGAGACCTGGTCTCTTAAAAAAAAAAAAGAAAAGAAAAGAAAAAAAAAGAAAAGATGTAGAAAGAGTGAGCCTTTTAATCCAATTTTATTTTATTTTATTTTATTTTATTTTATTTATTTATTTTTTTTGAGACTAGGTCTTGCTATTTTTGCCTGTGAAACCGCAGGCTCTCGTTGCCCGGGGTACCACAGACTCAAGCCATCCCCAGCCTCAGCTTCCCAGGTAGCTGGGATTACAGGCGCACACCACCATGCCCAGCTGTTTTTTGGGAACTAGGTCTCACTACAGGCCCCAGGCAAGACTCGAACCGCGATCTCTAGCCCCGGCCGCTTCATAGGCTGAAGCTTACAAGCATGAGCCACCGTGCCCGGCCCCAATTTTATTTTAAAGTTAAAGGACCTTACATTATTTTAAGTGACAGGTAGCCGTCAGACTCAGGGCTTTGCTGTCACTGCTAGGTCAACTATGCCTTTGGTTGGTAGGTACCTCATTTGAAGTTGGTGTTTTCTCTCATGTGTTCTTTATTTCCAGAGGCTTTTACATAAAAGGAAAGTGTCATGAAGGAAAGAATTTTTTTAAATATCTTTTGTTCCCAATTATATCTTCCAAAACTTAAAACAATGCCTAGCACAGAAAAAGCATTCAATAAATTGCCATTGAATGAATGACTTAAGAAATGAATGATGACTCTCATGAGCAAATGAGAACACTAAAGGAGACTGACTACATAGGCCATGGTATAGTTTGTTCTCTCATACTTGCAAATAACAGCAATGATTTGAGCAAAGTTGCAAAGAGGGAACTGCTGGAAGGACTCAGGAGTTTCAGAGACCCAGGAACTTCAGGAGCTGCCCCAGGCATCTCTGGCTCTTCTTCCCTCCCTCCTCTTCCTTTTCTGTGCTCTGCTTCCTTCTCTGTAGACCAGGTCTTCATGATGAGAAGCAAGGAAGCCCACAGTTTCTGACTCAGCAGGTGACATACTGTTCCAGCCACAGGAAGTGACCCTTAAATCTTTCTGTTCCTTGGCCAGGTGCGGTGGTACATGCTTTTAATCCCAGCCTAAGAAGGGAGGCCGAGACTAGAAATCACTTGAGTCCACAGGTTCGAGACCCGCCTGGGGCAACATAGCAAGACCTAGTCTCAAAAAATAGTTGGAGGCCGGGCACGGTGGCTTGTGCTTGTAAGCTTCAGCCTATGAAGCGGCCGGGGCTAGGGATCGCAGTTCGAGTCCCGCCTGGGGCCCGTAGAGAGACCTAGTTCCAAAAAAATAGCTGGGCGTGGTGGCGTGCGCCTGTAATCCCAGCTACCTGGGAAGCTGAGGCTGGGGGTGGCTTGAGTCCGTG
>PVHY01028434.1:0-15215 GCA_004024945.1 Uropsilus gracilis | reverse complement strand
CTGCAAGTCATGGGTCCACGCTTGGCCCACGGGACCCCTCTCTTTTGTTTTCAAGCTATGTCCTTTCCCCCTGGGTGCGGACTTGCCCTCCTGGGCAGCAGCAGATGAGGCTGCTCAGGTCTCCAGGAGTGGCTGAGGCGGACGGTCAGGCCGAGCACGTCGGGAACTTGTAGGGCAGATGAGGTGGCTTCCCCGGGATGTTTGTGGCATCTGTCGCCTGTTGCTGGTGCTGTGTCTTCTGGGTTTGGGACTGCAACTCCCAGTCGATGGCAGTGAGGTGTCCGCTGCTGGGGCAGACTTCCCCAGGTGGCTGGTCCGGCTCCTCTCCTCCTTCTTGTGAGCAGTTCTCCCAAGAGGCCACAGCCACTCATGGTGGCTTTCTTCCCGATTGATTGGCAAAGGCGGGAGCCTCTTAACCGCTGCACGTTGCTGTGGGTCTGTGCTTCTTCCCTTTAAAAAATAATCATGTAAGGCCAGGCATGGTGGCGCATGCCTGTAAGCGGCAGCCTAGGAAGCCGTGGCTGAGGCCAGGGATCATGGTCCGAGTCCCGTCCGGGGCAACGTAGCGAGACCTAGTTTCAAAAAAGTAGAGCTGGGCATGGCGGTGTGCGCCTGTCATTTCAGCTACCTGGGAGGCTGAGGCTGGGGATCGCTGGAGTCCGTGGCACCCCGGGCAACGTGAGCCTGCGGTTCCACAGGAAAAAATAGCGAGACCTAGTCTCCTCCCCTCCCCAAATAGCTGGGCGTGGTGGTGCATGCCTGTAATCCCAGCTACCTGGGAGGCTGAGGCTGGGGATCACTTGAATCCGTGGTACCCCGGGCAACGTGAGCCTGCGGTTCCACAGGCAAAAATAACGAGACCTGGTCTCCAAACATAAAATAAAATAAAAATAAAAACTAATCATGTTTATTGAGGTCACACCAAGTCAGGGGTACAGGTTGACGCCTGCAGGAATGTGCCACCACAGCGCACCCACCACCACCAGGGCCCAATGACCCCTCAATCCTGTCCCTTCGGTCCCTCCCGCACCCGCCCAGGAGCTCCCAGGGACTGGGCTGGGTCTGGTGTTGACTTGTACACAAGTCAATGGACTCCTTCTCGGTCTTTGCTTTCCTCCTCCTGGCTGAGCTCGCCTGACCCTGTGGGCCTCTGGCCACGTGGCTGCAAGTGGCGGGATTTGCTCTTTCGTAGCTGCTGACGGGCAACACACAGCGCAGAGGCCGCACTTCCTCGGCCACTGGTCCACCATCCTTTCCACACGCAGCTGCTGGAGAGAGGGCAGCGCGGACCTCCCTCCCCGGCTTAAACTGTGGGTCCACAGTGTCCAGGCCCGTACGGCCCCACACCCGGCGTCAGCAGCACCCAGATCCGCCCATCTCGGCCCCAGTGCCCGGCCCCTCACCAGGTGCTGACCCCAAGCACTGAGCTGTCCTGCTTGGGCTCTGGCCTGCACCTGCCAGCACCTCATCTGGGTCCCCTGGTCCCTGAGAACAGGGGTGCCGCCTCTCCCCCAGGAATCTGGGGTGCGATTCTTCTTCCCACTTCTGGGTGCAGACCACACGCTTGAAGGCACCTGATCCACGCTGGTGCTTGCCTGATCCATGCTGGGGGCAGCAGGTCAAAGCTGATGGCTGACCGCAGCCCTCCCCATTCTCCTCCTGGACACCATCCCTGTCCACTGCCTGTACCTGACCCAGACACGCCTGGCACCCCCGTCCAGGCAATCAAAACATGCTTCACCTTGTGCCCCGTACATACATCCAGCAGGCAGATACTCACTAGCTTACTCCCTTGGACATGGCGTCCGCGTGAACAGCGCTCTGGGAACAGGGACTGGGGTGGCACCACAAGCCAGGCTGTCTGCGGGCCTGGGCAGGGGCACAGCCCAGCAGGCTGGCATCTGGTCGACCAGCAGAGACCCCAGGCAGGCCCAGTTGGGAAGGTTCAGGGCCCCCACACCACCTCACAAGAGGATGGACTTGGGTTCCCCTGAGGGGCCTGCAGACAAATAGAGTGCAGAGGGCTGCAGTACACCACCCTGGGCAGCAGGGTGGTGCTATTGTAAGAACAGGCAGGAAGGGCAGGGCTGGCTCTTCCTTGTCCTGTCTGACGGAGGAAGGCCTGCTTCAGGGAGAGCAGGGCCAGGGCCCGAGGAGATGAACAGCCTGGGCTTCCATAAGGATGACTCATCAAAGAGAGGGTGCTAGATGCAGCTGTGGCAGATACCACCTGAGAACACCCTGCCCCCCACCACTAACAACCCCCAGTGTCACCCACAGCCCTACCTTCACACGTGCTCCTGCCTGTGGTTCAGCTTGTGCTTCCATCAGCACCCAGGGGTGCTCCCCAGCCTCTGGACCTCACTTCCTCACCGCCTGGCCCACCTTTTCCTTCAGGATTAAGTGCAAAGACAGCCAACCCTCCCTTCTCTGTCTGCAGACCCCCAGCTGTTTCTGCAGGTCCCTCACCAGTCCCTGGAGGCCTAACTGCAAACTTCTCTTGCTAAACTCTTCACTTTGCCTAGTATGTTCGTTTCCTGAGGCTCCCGGTCAAAGGGTCACAATCTTGGTGGTTTAACATGAAACGCTATTGTCTGTATCACAGTTCCAGAGACCGGAAGGCTGAAATCAAGGAGTCATGAGCCAGGCTCCTTCGAAACCTGTAGGGTAGGAATCCTTCTTGCCTCTCGCAGCTTCTGGTAGCCGCAGGCAGTCCTTGGCTGGTGGCCCCATCCCCGTCTCTGCCTCGTCATTGCAAAGTCACCTTCCCTCTCTGTCTTTGCTCCTCTTGTAAGGATGCCAGTCCTATCAGATCGAGGTTCACCTGACTTCAGTCTGATCTCATCTTACCTGACCTCATCTGTGCACTACCCTTATTTCCAAATAAAGTCTAGTTAGCGGACACAGAGGAGGACTTTCACAAATCATCTGGAGGGGGGAGGGGGAGACACAAGGCCATCATCACACTTGGCATGAGGTTGAGTTACAGGTAGGCCAGGATCCCTTCCAGTAAGCTCCTTGCCTATAGCTGGGGGTTGGGCGTGAACACCTGGGCAGTCGGTCCCCTCGTGTATAACCCTGAGCACCATCCTTCAGCCATCTGTTTTCTTATCTGTAAAACAATCACAGCGCCTCGAGTTACTGTGCTGTTTATTAGAGTCAGTTCGCGCACAAGAGCGAGTGCCCGGGCCATTGTGATTATTGTTATTAATGTTATGCGCTGCGCAGACCAGATACCCAATAAATCCGCGTTACTCACCACTTCCTCTAATAAACCTTGGCTAAGTTGTCAGGTCTGCAGAGTACCTGAGTCAAGGAGGTTTTCCAAGGAAGGCAGAGGGGGGTGAACTACTCTACCCCCTGGTCTGGCCACCCCGGGAATCACCGTGGCGGTTGCCCGTCCTGTCTCAAGGGCTGGGAACTTCTGACTCCACCCCCATGGCATGGAATCCTGGCTGGCTCTGTGGGAATGTGAAGGAGTGAACAGGCCTCCACACCTGAGCTTTGTTCTCCCGGCTGCGTGTAACCACACTTGACAGGGGAAGGGCCCGGAGATCCGGAGGAGGCAGGCATCCTTCTGAAAGAATAGGGTCAGGCTGGAATGAAAGAACCAACTCCTGCTGGGCCCAGGGAGCTTCTTCCCTCTGTGAAGACCAGCTTGTCCTTCAGAAAGAGGGTGGGCAGTGGGCGTGGCCCACGGAGGAAATGGACTCAGAGACCCGAGTCCAAAATAGATGTAAGCTCAGCTTTCTCCACTAGCGAGTGATGAATCTGGCTGATCCAAGAACAGGACACAGAGGCCCAATGTGAATATTTATTTCCCGATGTTGCCAACACTGAACATCCATTTCCAGAGCACGTCCGGGTTTCCAGAACATGATCACGGCGCTGCTCAGCCTCAATCTTCATGTTTATAGAAGTGAAAAATGAACTCATTCCTATGAGAAATCAGAGCCTATGTCAAATCTCTGTTTCTTGGTTACAAGACCCAACCTGGCATCGCTGACCCTCAAAGTACGTCATCGACACCCACAGTTTGGTGCTTCTGATCGAGAGGATCTGATCCTTTCCTGAAGAACAAGCTCTGACCTGGCATTTCGAGCCCCGCCCCATCACCCCCGGGCTGTAGACTTTACACAAGACAAGCTCCACCAAAGAAATTAATCACCATCCCTAGGAGTGTGTAAGCTGACTGTCTCAGGAAGACAAGCCACAGTGGGGTACAGATGATTCGGGAAGAGGAGGATGGTGGATTTCACTCAGAAACCACACATTTCAGAGTCAGATGTTGCACAAGGCAGTGTCGGGGGTGATCAGCTTGGAGACCCACAGCTCTGTGTGATTAGATTTGCATCTTTCAGCATTGCAGTCAGGGCAAAGATACATAATTAGAACACAACAAAGACTCAGGAGACCTGTGCGGAACAAAGTATGATAAGGTCAAAGAATAAAGAGCTCACCTCCTTTGGCAGGCAGGGAACCTGATGTCTTTTGCAAACGTGGGAGAGCGATAGACCAGATAAAGAGAAGGAAGCGACAGGCAGAAAACTGGTGATCCCTGGTAGAAAAACAAGCTTTAAACCAGTGTGACCTGCATCCATGTTCACGTGGTGAGGGCTGTGTTTGGCTTCTAGTTGACTTCCATATCCATGTATCGCCTTTGTGCTTCCCGGGGAAGGCAACTTTGCAGTACAGGACACGCAGTTGTCTTGTCAGTGAGAAATAGCCTCTTCACTGGAGGCCGTCAAAATGCTGATGTCTGCCGGGCACGGTGGCTCGTGCTTGTAAGCTTCAGCGTATGAAGTGGCTGGGGCTAGGGATTGCAGTCCGAGTCCTGCCTGGGGCCCGTAGCGAGACCTAGTTCCAAAAAATAGCTGGGTGTGGTGGCGTACGCCTGTAATCCCAGCTACCTGGGAAGCTGAGGCTGGGGATTGCTTGAGTCTGAGGTACCCCAGGCAACGAGAGCCTGCAGTTCCACGGGCAAACATAGCGAGACCTAGTCTAAAAAAAAAAAAAAAAAAGCTGATGTCTAAGTTCAGAAGCCTAGATAATTATTAGTAAAAGCTGCTCGATAATAAAGGCTATGACATATTCAGCAATAAAGGATATGACATATTTAGAGACTTGCCTAGCATTTCATTTGGAATAGAAATATCTAAAACTTCATCAATGGGTAGATGGCAGTTAGGAGATGGATACTACAGGTAGCAAGCCCTCTGTGTCAACTCCTTTGAGAAAATGATCTCAATTTATTTTCAGCATTGAGCTTACCTATTTGTTATTTACAACCTTGTGGTCTGAAGTAAACCCAAGTTTAACTCAACCTGTTTAAATTCCTCATTATCTGCATAATTGTCTTACACAATTGTTGAGAAAGTTGTATTTGAGTTCCACAAGGTACACTAGATAAGGGGATGTCTGGCCTGGGATCTTCTAGGAGGTGGTGACAAAAAAGCACCTTTGTAGAACATTTCTAGGAGCCCAGGACTTGTGGTTTCTGAAACAGGACATATCACAGACCAGGGACATGCTGGGTACAGACCTGCCAAGTGTCCCTGGAAGTGGATCTTGGGAGATGTTATATTTCAACAGGGTCCTGAGGTAAGTGATTAAAGAGAGTAATAGGCTGAATAGAACACAACTTAATTAAGGCTCTTGGTGATTAGGTCTTTTTAAAATATGAACACTGAGATTTATCTCTGCTACCAGAGATCAGATTTGAGTAACCTGAAATTCTGGGGAAAATCTAGTAAGAGACTAGAGGCTAGAAAGTGACACAAGTTTAAGGAAAAGATCATAATTATATATATATATATATATTATATATATATATATCTTAATGGTAACAACGTAAGAAGGAACAAAACAAGCCCCAAGGTTACTGAAGCATCTGGGCTTTGAGCACTGCCAATGAAATACATACATTCTGTCCTCTTAAAATGGGTAAGTCACGCACAGCATGAAAGCTGTGAAAATACGAAAAATGGAAAACTCTCTGTTGATGATAAATAAGCAAATTCAAAAGTCTGGTGGTATAATGGTGGTGGTATAAAACTAATAATGGTGGTAAAAACTAATAATATTGTCTTGGTGGATAATATAAAAAGACATAATTTGTGACATCAATAATTCATTTGGGAGTAGAAAATGTAAAAGAACTTTGTATGGGATTAATGTTATGAGTTTAAAATAGATTATTATAACAGTGAGATTTTTATATCATCATCATGATAATCACAAAGAAAATACCTACAAAAGATACATAAAAGGAAATGTGAAGGTAGCAAACTACAAAACAAAACAAAAAATGAAAGAAAAAAAAAAGGAGAAAAGCGTTCATAAAGTAAAGGAGGGGGAAAATAACTAAAAGACACAGAAAAGAGTGAATAAAGTGGTACTAGTAAGTTCTTCCCTATCTGCAGTTACATAATGCAAATGAATTAAACTATTTCATCAAAACACAGAGTGAGTAAATGAAACAAATTCAGCTTCATGTTGTCTATAAGAGACTCACTCAAGCTTTAAGGCTGAAACTGAAAGCAAAGGAAAAATTCTATATAAATAATAATCAAAAGAGATCAGGGATGGCTAGGCTTCTATAAAACAAAATTGACTTTAAGACAAAACGTGTCATAAAAGACAAGGGACAGACATTATATGATGACAAAAGAACATAAAGAAGAAGACATAGCAGTTATGAATACATATGCAACTAATATCAGAACCTCCAAGTAAAAGAAGCAGACAAATATTTTTGGCAGAATTGAGAACAGTTATACAGTAATAGTAGGAGATTTTAATGCTCCACTTTTAATAATGGATAGAATATCCAGAGAGAAGATCAATAAGGAAACAGAGAACTTAAGCAACATTCTAGACCAATTGAATCAACACGTACACAAAACACTTCATCTAACAGAAGCAGAGTAGACATCCTTCTCAAGTCCACAAAGATATTCTCTAGGGTAGATCATAAGTGGGTCACATGACAACATTCATCACACTTAAGAAAGAAATCATACCAAGTATCTTTTCTGGCCACAATGATATGAAAGCCGAAGTTAAGAGCAAGAGGAAAACTGGAAAAATCAGAGATATGTGGAAAATATATAACACACCACTCTTGGACAATCAGTGAGTCAAAAAAAGAAAAGAAATCACAAAGGAAATATCTTGAGACAAATGAAAATGAAAACACAAAGTACCAAACTGTGGATGCAGCAGAAACAATTCTAAAAAGGAAGATTATAGCAATAAATACATATACAAATAAATGTATTTTTTAAAATTCCAGAACAATCTTAAGTCAACAGCCTAATTTTACACAGCAAGGAATTAAACAGAAGAACGAGCAAAACCTAATTACCCAATAAAAGAAAAATCTGAAGTTGAGCAGAAATATACAAAGTAAAGAATTGCAAAATCAACAAAATGAAGAGCTGGTGTTTTGAAATTGAAAAGATAAAGTTGAAATAATTTTAGACTAAGAAGGGGAGAATACTCAACCAAAATCATGACTGAAAGAGGACATATAAGTGGTGTCACAAAAAGAAGAGAGGGCATAGGAAGCTATGATGAGCAATGACATACTAATGAATAAGATAACCCAGAAAAATGACTAAATTCTGGGAGCATGTAATAAGATCGAATAACAATTTTTTTTAAAAAAGACCTATAACAAATAAGGAGACTTAACCAGTAATCAAAACACTCCCAGCAAAAAAGTTCAGGGTCAAATGGCTTCATTAGAAAACTCTACCAAACAATAGAAAATTAACATCAAACTTCTTCAAACTCTCCCAAAACATTGATTTTGTGAGGCATTAGCCCAAAATCCAAAACCAGACAAAGATACCACAAGAAAACTGCATAATCATATTTCTGATGATTGTTGATGGAAAATTCCTCGACAAAAAGCTAGAAAGTCAAATTCAATAGCACACTAAAAAGATTATACAGCATGACCAAGTGAGATTCATTCCTGGAATGCAAGAATAATTGAACATAATACAATTAAGACCTTAACACACCACTTAAATAAAATGAAGGAAAAATCACATGGTCCTCTCAATTGATGGAGCAAAGTGATTGACAAAACTAGATATCCTCTCATGCTAGAAACACAGAGACAAACTATACTAGGCAATTACCTCAACATAATGAAACCCATCTACAAAAAGTCCGTGACTAGTAGATTTCACAATGGTGAAGGACTGAACATTCTCCTATTTAGATCAGCGATAAGGAAAGGACGCCCACTCTTACCTCTTGTGTTCAGTGTAATATTGGAAATCCTGGCTGGAGCAATCCGGGAAAAAGCATGTATGTTGGAAATGAAAAAGTGAAGTAATCTCTGTTTGTAGAGGACACAATCTTGTAAGTAGAAAGCCATAAAGATTACACACACACACACACACACACACACATAAACCCTTAAAAATAATCAATGAATTCAACAAAGCTGTAGGATCCAAAATCAACACACAAAAATCACTTGCAAATTTAAACTAACAATGATCACTCTGAAAGGGAAAATTACTTTTTTTTACCTATATTGCTTGTCATTTATAATAGCACCAAAAAAGAATAAAATGCTCAAGAATAAACTTAACCATGGAGGTAAAGACTTGTATACTAAAAACTATAAAACATTGCTTAATAAAATTTGTTGTAAATTTCATTTACAAATATATGATAACACAAAATGTTCATGGATTCAAAGACTTAATATTGTGAAACTACCCATACTCTGGATTCAGCACAATCCCTACGAAATTCCCAATGGATTATTTGTCTTGCAGAAATAGAAAAAATCCTAAAAATTCATATGGAGTGTCAAAGAAACCTAGATAACCAAAACAATCTTGAGAAAGACAAAGCTAGAGGTCCCACAGTTTGTAATTTTGAAGCATACTACAAACCACAGTAATCAAAACAGAATGGTATTGTCATAAAAATGGACACAGACTAATGGAATACAATAAAGAGCCCAGAAATAAACCCTGGTAGTCAAATGGTATTCTAAGATATAATGGTTAAACAGTAGGAAAAGTTTAGTCGCTTCAACAAAAGTTGGAACCTTATCTTATACCATACATAAAAACCAGTTCAAAGTGGGTTTCACAGCTGGGCATGGCAGTGCATGCCTGTAATCCCAGCTACCTGAGAGGCTGAGGCTCACTTGAGGCTCACTTGAGTTTGTGGGTTTGAGACAACCCTGGGCAACATAGTGAGAACGAGTCTCTGGAAAAAAAATTAAATTTAAAAATTTAAGAAAACAAAGTGAACTTCACCTAAACACAGATATGAAATTTTATAGAAAGCTTTATAGAAAAAATGCAGGGGAACTGCTTCATGACACTGGATTTGGCAATGGTTTTTTTTGGATGATACCAAAAAGCCAAGAGACAAAAAGTGAAAATAGACAAATGGCACTACATCAAATTAAAAAACTTCTGCAGAGCAAAGGAGCTATCAGCAGTATGATAAGACCATCTGTGGAATGGGAGGAAATATTTGCAAATCATATACCTGATGAGGGGTTAACAGATAGAATATAAGAAGAAGAACTACAACTCAACAGCAACAAAAAGAATTTTTTTAATGAAAACAAATATATAATCCAATTTTAAAATGGACATTGGACTTGAAGAGATATTTCTCCATGAAAGACACACAAATGACCAGCACACATATGAAAAGCTGCTCGACTTCACTATTCATAGGGAGGGGCTAGAGTGAGATATCATAACAAGCAAAACTAGCTTGTTAGCTAGGATGTGGAGAAACTGGAACCAGGTTGGGAGAAATGTAAAATAGTACAGCTACTATGAAAAACAGTACAGCAATTTCTTAGGAAATTAAACAGATGATAAGCACAGGATCCAGCAATCCCACACCTGGGTAGACATCTAAAAAGCTTGAAAACAGGATCTTGAAGACATGTCTGCACACTGATGTTCATTAGAGCATTATTCACAAGCCAAGAGATGGAGAAACAAAACTATCTATCAGCAGATGAATAGATCAAAAAAAAAAAAACCAAAAACAAAACCATGACCCATGCACAGAATGGAATATTAAGCAGTCTTCAAAAAGAATGAAATTCTTTTATATGCTATTTCATGGGTAAAATCCAAGAACACTATAATCTAAATGAAATAAACCAATCACAAAAAGACAAACATACATAACTGAGTCCAAATCCAGGAGATATTTAAGTCAAAACTTCATTCAGAGAAAGTAGAAAGGTAATTGACAGGTTGGGGGAAGGAAAGCCAGAGGAGCTATGTTCAGTGGATAATGGGCTTTATAGTTTTGCAAAATGAAAAGTTCTGGGAATCTGTTGCAGCATAATGAATACACAGTTAACACAACACTATTACAATGGTAAAGATGCTAAATTTAGGCATTCTTCACTGTGACTTAAAAAACTTCAAAACAGAAAATAAATCTATTACTAATAAGTTTATTCTCTAATAGTCATGGTTGTATTTCTTGTCTTGGTCTCTTTTTGCTCTGTATTTGAATGTAAACATGGATTTATTTAACTCTGTCCCATGTTTGAAGACTGTTAACTTTCCATGAGCTTATAAAGGAATTCTGTAATTCATGAAAGTTAGAGAATTTGAGGTCTTCCTGAAGACGCGTAGCCTACCTTCGAGAGAACCAGGAAGCACTGAAACTAAACAAGTCATTTAATACTCCTTATCTAACTGTTATTTGCAGTAATAACTTGAGCCATTCTTGCTGGTATCGACTACTATTTATTCATCAAAAACCATTCGATCATTACTCCCTGAATACTATGCGTTTTCCAAAGCAGAGACACGGTGGAGAGGAGGTGGCCAGCATGGAAAAGTTTTATTTCCATCTTTCAAGGAATTTGCATTCCTTGAATAAAGGAATAAAGAAAGAGAATAAAGAAAAAAATTGCAAATAGAACCACCGGGGATGCTGGGTTTACAAAGTGCCATTTGAACCTCCACAGGCGTGTCTGGCTTTGAGTCACTCTGTATTATGTCTCCCTCCTTCTAGTCACAGAACCCATATTAGTCTGTGTGTGGCCATTCTTGGTCCATGTGGCTGGAGAGCTGTCTAGAAAGAGCCCAAGTTCTGAGTTTGGGGATGAGGCCATATATGGCCCATGGGAAGTGACACCCCCCCTGTCCACAGGGATTGGATGGACATGTCCCTGAATTCCTCCACTGGGACTGGACTCTGAGTTATTTTTTTTTTTCAGCCTCTTGAGATACTTAGACATGAACTTCCAACTGCAAACACATCAGCGTGGACTGCTTAAAAACTAAACAAAATGGAAGAAAACACAGCCAGGAGATGAGAGGATGAGATGGGGGTCCAGATGGCATTTTTGAGTTCTTTGGGCCAGCTCAGCTAACTCCCCTGAATCTTTCGCATAACTGGACCCAGAAGTTCTCTTTTGTTTGCTTTGCCTCTTTGGGCTGGGATCTCTGCCCTGACCACCAAGAACCCCAGTACTACGATGCCTTTGAGATTCACCAAATTATTGATGATTGGGACTGACCTTAATTCATGTGTCACTCTAGATTACAGAAACCACCAAATCATGGGGAAACAGAATATTTTTGGAAGCCCCTTAAAGACTCCAAACCGTGATTTGCAAATGGCACGTCCTATGAAATACCATTTAGAACATTTATCAGTGCTTTTATAGCCAAATAAGGTTTGATATTGAAACAAGAGCGCTTAGAGCTTAGTAAAATAGGACTTTAAAAAGAATTCTTTTCATTGTTAGGGCTTTCAAGGACAAAAGTAAGGGATTTCTAGACCTTGAGTTTGCCACACCAATCATAGAAATAAATCTAAATTTGCATCTTTGATATACTTTATATACATACATATATACACGTACATGTGTGTGTGATGTCATTTCAATGTTCTCCTCCCAGTAGCCCGAACAGCTGTGTTTCAGGAGCACAGGGTCTCACCCAGGAAAAGAGGACATTACTCCAGGAAAAAGAGAGCAGTGAGCTGAGCATCAACCAACAACTTACAGTGAGAAAGGAGATGGGGTAACCAGAAGTGAGAAGGGGGGGGAGAGGGAGAGAGAGAGGATGATATAGGGAGGGCCATAAAGAGACTAATAATAATACAAATATGACCAATGCCATATGAGAATTAAAAATTTTTTTTTCATTAAAAAAAAACAAGAAGAAAGAAAAAGAATTATCTCTGGAAAATAAAACAAAACACAGTATGTGTTCTCCAAAGCCTATGGATAGCTACTAGACGTGAATCACTTTGGAACTCATCATGATTTTCTTTTTCTCTTAGGTGACAAACCTCAACTACAAGGGTCAGATTTAAAGTGGTCTGAGTGTTCTAAGCCAACGATGAGTAAGCGAGAGGTGATACTTTGTAAAAGTGTGCAAATCATCGAGCATTGTTATACATATATTATCTAAATGTCATGCATCTCTTAGAATACTCTGGAATTTCCTTACAGGGCTAACCTGGCAATCACAGCAAGTCCCTTCACCTCATGTCCTAGCAACAATAGGTTTTAATTTCTGGTTTTTCCTTAAGTGTTCCTTGTACAAAGGCTGCTTGAAGAATTAAACCTGACCAAGACTGTAAGTACCTACACGTTTATCATATTCTATGGCGTATGAGTCATTGGAAGCCATTGTGTCTAGAACCTGAAAAATAATGGAAAGTTTGGTCTGAGTCATCTGCTTCAGCACATGGGAACACTGAAGTGCAGAGTTGGTATGGACGCTGCCATCATCCCCGGGCCACCCTGCTCCCCACACTCATGACTTCCAGAAGGTAGGTGGAGCACGAGGGACCCAATCTCTTGGGGTCTTTCTTCTTGACGAGTCTTTATGCAGGAGTCAAATGCTTTTGATATAGGGTAGTGACAAGTTGAAAATTCTATAGGCGCCCAAATACCCAGGTGGGTGTTGTCTGAGAGGAAGATGCGGGAGAAGAAGTGAGAAACACCAAAAGATAGATAAAAGGAAGGTGTAAGGATGGGGGGGGGAGAGAGAAAAGAAAAGGAAAGGAAAGAGATGAGTATGGCAAACTGAGAGAACAGGCCTACATGGCCTGGTCAGGATAAGCACCCTAGAAGAGTGAGCTGGAGGTGACAGAGAGCCGTTGTGGTCATAAAAGAGTGGCCAGTGTGGAGAGTGTGGCACCGCAGCAAGGTGGCATAGTGAGCTGGTACCTGGAGATGGCCAGGGATGGGGAAAGCTGATTTGAGCAACAGCCATTGTGGAAGAAGTTTGAAGAGTCTTGGAGAAGTGGAGCAGCTTGGAACACTGGAGAGAGAAGAAGGAAGAGAAGACAACAGCGAAAGACTGAACTTTGCAGAGTGCCTGCCTCAGGTGTGGAGGGGCGAAAGGCACCATCTTGGACGTGTATCTTTGGGACCTTTGGGACTGAAAATGGTGACTGGGGTCAGATAACTGGCCACTGGTGACATTAAGGACTTTTCCTTTTCCTGCTTAATTTCCCTTGTTAATAAAACCTGTTGTTTAAACTGCTTTTGTCTGGCAACTGCTATGTGTGGGTAATGTGGACCTGGGGGTTGTTGTTTGAGGTTTCTGCCCCTTTTGCACCCGATTTCACTTTCAGGAATCCTTCTGCACATTCTAGGACTCATCAAGTCCATTCTTGGGTCTGGAAGACCCTGTCTGTGTATCTCAGTGTGTCTCACTGGACCGTGCAACAGAGACTGCAGCAGGTCTACTGAAAAACGCCCAACTTCCGCTTCCATGGGTCGCCCATGGGGAAGTGGTTCCCCCAGGGAGGTGCGCGTGCGCGGGGCGCTGTCTGGCCTTCTGTCTGCTCATCCTTGGCTGTGGCTTTTGTGTCGCTGCTCGTTGCCAGGCAGATGACAGACAAGTGCCCTGCCATTTGCATCACATCTGCATTCAGGACAGGAGGGGAAGTCGAGGGCAGAAGGCGTATGCCAGGCCAGTCTAGCTCTTTCTAAAGAATTTTCCCAGAAGCTCCACCCTGAAAATTGAGTTCCTTCTCATGGTCCTGAATGTCCCCAGTTCTCTCTTCTCCACACTGTCATCGCTGGGACTGGAAGGTGTAAGTTAGTAGAAAATAAATCACTGAGCTATGTCCAGGCTGACAATCCACGTCAAACTCCTCCCACACTCCCGATGAATCACCAAGCCACTCCACAGTGAAGACATGTTTGGTGGCATCTGAAAGGAATGTAGGATGTGTCACTCCTGGTTTGATGTAAAGAAAAAAGAAAATGTTTCTGCCTACCAGCTCAGAGGCCCCTCTCTCTGGCATCTGCTCCAGCTGTGGCGAGGGACCTTCCTCCTGCCACACTAAGTTGCTGTCACGTCAGGTCTCAGAGTGAGCATGGCTTCTCGGAGTTGCCCCACACACCAGCCCTGGGTGTTTGTTGACGTGACCCCATTGGAGACAACACCTCTCATCAACTCCACCCTCTTCCGTCTCTGTCTTCACCACTCTTAGCGCCGCTGGCATGGGCTACACAGTTCTCTGTCTCTCATTTGATGCGGCTGTCCTGCCCACTAGATTGTCAGCCCCCATGAGGGGGCACTTTGTCCTCCCTGGACTTTGCTGTTTCCCTGGAGCCTAGAACGGTGCCTGACACTCTCCAGTGTGTTGGCAAACACTCAATACTAGTTTAGTGAGTCAGTGACTGATTGAATCATTTTTTCAGCAATTGACCCTGGAATCTCCAGTGAGGGACCAAGGGCAGTGATGGATGAGCCTAAGTGCTATCACCTGTCAACAGATCACCTATATGGTCAGCTCCACCCTCAGGAGGGCGAATCTTCTGATAAATACTCACACTTTCTGAGGACATTTTATCATAGCTCCAGTTGTTGATGTGCTCAGGATTTGTTTGTTTGTTTATTTATTTATTTATTTTGAGGCTAAGTCTCACTATTTTTGCCCGTGGAACCTCAGGCTCTCATTGCCCGGGGTACCACAGACTCAAGCCATCCCCAGCCTCAGCTTCCCAGGTAGCTGGGGTTACAGGCACGCGCCACCATGCCCAGCTATTTTTTTGGAACTAGGTCTCGCTACAGGCCCCTGGCGGGACTCGAACCACGATCCCTAGACCAGCCGCTTCATAGACTGAAGTTTACAGGCACCAGCCACCGTGGCTGGCTGGAGAATTTAGCTGTTTCTTGCTGGTTAATAAACACATCAGTCAAAAGCATTTTGAAGGC
>PVHY01028433.1:0-15236 GCA_004024945.1 Uropsilus gracilis | reverse complement strand
GGGACACCTGTGAGGAGGGGACACCTGTGAGGACACTGCCGTCCCATCAGCATGGGCTCTAGATGTGCCCCAGGTCTGGGCATCAGGCAGTATTTTGCTGCCGACCTGGCCAAGCTGGACTGGAGACAGACTGTGGACTGGGTTTGGCCTTGAAGAAGCCCTCTGATGTTTCCTTGACTTGAACAGAACAAGTGTAACACGGCCTGAGGAACTGCTGTTGCAGGTCGCAACAGACTGGAGCCCTCCCCAGCCTCAGCTTCCCAGGTAGCTGGGATGACAGGCATGCGCCACCACACCCAGCTATTTGTTTTGGGAACTAGGTCTCGTTACGGGCCCCAGGCGGGACTCGAACCGCGATCCCCAGCCCCGGCCGCTTCATAGGCTGAAGCTTACAGGCACGAGCCACCGTGCCCGGCCCTGATTTGTTTTCTTAGTAAAAAATTTTCCCACTTTGTGGCTAACTGTGTGGGTGCCATTAGGTGCCTGGGATACAAAGATTCCAAAAAAATCTGATAATGGTTCTACAATAATAATAAGTTTAGGCCGGGCACAGTGGCTCGTGCCTGTAAGCTTCAGCCTATGAAGCGGTCGGGGCTAGGGATCGCGGTTTGAGTCCCACCTGGGGCCCGTAGCGAGACCTAGTTCTAAAAAATAGCTGGGCGTGGTGGTGTGCGCCTGTCATCCCAGCTACCTGGGAAGCTGAGGCTGGGGATGGCTTGAGTCTGTGGTATCCCGGGCAACGAGAGCCTGTGGTTCCACAGGCAAAAATAGCGAGACCTAGTCTCAAAAAAAAAAAAAAAGAAAAGAAAAGAAAAGAAAACAAATCAATATTTTTTTTTTTTGGAGACCAGGTCTCGCTATTTGTGCCCGTGGGACCGCAGGCTCTCGTTGCCCAGGGTACCACAGACTCAAGCCATCCCCAGCCTCAGCTTCCCAGGTAGATGGTGGTGTGCGCCACCACGCCCAGCTATTTTTGGGGACTAGGTCTTGCTTTGGGCCCCAGGCGGGACTCGAACCGCGATCCCTAGCCCCAGCAGCTTCATAGGTTGAACCTTAAAGATACAAGCCCCCGTGCCCACCTGAAAACAAATCCATTTTTAAAAGGAGGTTAGAGTGATGTTGACACAGGTGCTGTGGTGAAACCCCCAGCATAGTGGTGCTGCATTGGGATGGCAGCCACCGTGCCCTGGTGGTGGGCAGAGACTTGGAGAAGGGAAACCAAGGCTTCTCATGAGAGGAGCAGAGTGAGGAGAGGAGGATGGAGAGAGAGAGAAACCAAGAGAAGAAGAGAGAGTGCAGAGGAGCAGCAGGGAGTCTGGGGGCCTTGTGTGCAGCAGCAGGGCAGGGAAGTAGTCACACTGTGGGCTTCCATTCCCAGTCTGGGCTGGTGGAGCCTGGGAAAGCATGTTGAAGAAACTTGTTTCCTTTGAGCCAGGCATGGTGGCTCGTGCCTGTAAGCTTCAGCCTATGAAGCGGCCAGGGCTAGGGATCATGGTTCAAGTCCTGCCTGGGGCAACATAATGAGACCTAGTCCCAAAAAATAGCTGGGGGTGGTGGCGTGCACCTGTCATCCCAGCTACCTGGGAAGCTGAGGCTGGGGATTGCTTGAGTCTGTGGTACCCCAGGCAACAGAGCCTGCGGTTCCACAGGCAAAAATAGCGAGACCTAGTCTCAAAAAAAAAAAAAGAAAGAAAGAAAAGAAACTTGTGTCCTGTGTAAGCTGAATTGGAAACGTGGGGCTTGAGAACTTGCTTTAACTTGCTGTGTTGCTGTTTTCATGGTGAGATGTCTGAAATAGTTGCTGTTGTTGTACTGAGTGAGTCTTGCTGGTTTTGGGCCACTTTAGAGATGAAGCTGAAAGAATGTTGGAGCTGTGTCTTTTGGAGGAGGAGGATCAACAATGCCATCTTGGTTTCTTCACTGGATTTAAGCCTCCTGCTTTTGAAGGAGGAGAGATGAAGCAGTCTTGGTTTCTTTGGCTTTACGTGAATAGCTGTGTCTTTGGAGGAAGGTCCATGGCGCCATCTTGGTTTCTTCATCTGGCTTGAAGGTGGGACGGCCGTCATTTTGTGGACACACTTGGCTAAGGACCCATGGTTTTTTGAACTAGAGACTGAACTGGTTGGTAAAATAATCAGAGAGGGTCCCTTGTACCCTCAGTGACTCTTGTCCACTTTGTCTTCTAATGAGTAAAGCTGTTATTGCCTCCTCTTAAGGTCAGTGTGGTCTTGCTGGTGCTCGCACAGGCTGGGACGAACCTAAGGAGTAGCTGGGTATAAAGGGCCAGCTGCTCCCATTTGCAAGTTTAATTAAGTCCTCTGGTTTACTTGTTTTCTTACCCAATTTCACTTCCCTTCAGAGGGATTCCCAAACATTCCCAAGAAACAAACAGAGGCAGCAACACAACTTGAAGAAGTTACAAAATTTCCAGAAATTTAACCAGACTTCTTATTGTTGTAGGACCATTATCAGGTTTTTGGAAATCTTTGTATCCTAGGCACATAATGCCACCCACACTGCAAAAAATTTCTTGACTAAGAAAACAAATTATTATTATTTTTTTATGAGGCTAGGTCTTGCTATTTTTGCCCATGGAACCACAGGCTCATGTTGCCCAGGGTACTGCAGACTCAAGCAATCCCCAGCCTCAGCTTCCCAGGCACCATCACACCCAGCTATTTTTTGGGGACTAGGTCTCGCTATGTTGCCCCAGGCGGGTCTTGAACCAGGATCCCCAGTCCCAGTTGCGCTCCATAGGCTAGCACTTACAGGCATGCATCACCGTGCCTGGCATAAATTAATTTTTAAAAAGGAGACTAGGCCAGGCATGGTGGCACGTGCCTGTAGGTGGCAGCCTAGGAAGCCATGGCCGGGGCCAGGGATCACGGTTCGAGTCCCACTTGGGGCACATAGCAAGACCTAGTCCCAAGAAAATAGCTGGGTGTGGCATGTGCCTGTAATCCCAGCTACCTGGGAAGCTGAGGCTGGGGATTGCTTGAGTTCATGGTACCCCGGACAATGTGAGCCTGCGGTTCCACGGGCAAAAATAGCGAGACCTAGTCTCAAAAATAAATAAATGAATGAATAAATGAATAAAAAAGTAAAAAGGAGACTAGAGTGATGTTGATACGGGTGCTGTGGTGAAATTGTGGGGTCCCCAAGCATAGTGATGCTGCATGGGGGTGGCAGCCACTGTTTCCCGGTGTGTGGAGACTTGGAGAAGGGAAGCCAAGGCTTCTCGTGAGAGGAGCAGAGTGAGGGATTTAAGGAGGATGGAAGGAGAGAGAAAAACCAACAGAAGAAGAGAGCATGCAGAGGAGCAGAGGAGTCTGGAGGCCTTGTAGCTGCAGCAGCCATGTGGGACAGCAGGGCAGGGAAGGAAGCCACACTGTGGGCTTCCATCCCCAGCCAAGGCTGGTGAGGAACCCCGGGGAAGCATGTTGGAGAAACGTGTGACCTGTGTGAGGTGACTTGGAAACATGGTGCTTGGAAACTTGTTTTAACTCTGAAACTGTGAAGCTTGGAATTGTCTGGAGACCTGAAGAGAACTTTCCATTCTACTGTTTTCCTCGTGAAACATCTGACGTGGCTGCTGCTGTTGTATCGAGTGAGTCTTGCTGGTTTGGGGTCACTTTAGAGTTGAAGCTGAAAGACTGTTGGAGCTGTGCCTTTTGGAGAAGAATTGAAGACAAGACACCATCCTGGTTTCCTTATTGGACTTGAATCTCCCACTTTTGAAGGAAGAGAGATGATGCCATCTTGGTTTCTTCATCTCGCTTGAAGGTGGAATGGCTACCATTTTGTGGACACACATGGCTAAGGATCCCATGTGCAGTCTTTGGACTAGAGACTGAACTGGATAATCAAAGAGGGTCCATTGTACTTTCGGCGACTCTTGTCTATTTTGTCTGTTTAATGAGTAAATCTGTTATTGCCTCCTCTTAAGGTCAGTGTGGTCTTGCTACTGCTCGCACAGGCTGGGACGAACCTAATGAGTGATTGGATTTAAAGGACCAGCTGCTGCCTTAATTAAGTCTTCTGGTTTATTTGTTTTCTTACCCAATTTCACTTCCTTTCAGAGGGATTCCCAAACATTCCCAAGAAACAAACAGAGGCAGCAACACAACTTGAAGAAGTTACAAAATTTCCAGAAATTTAACCAGACTTCTTATTGTTGTAGGACCATTATCAGGTTTTTGGAAATCTTTGTATCCCAGGCACCTACTGCCACCCACACTGTTACGCACAAAGTAAAAAAATTTCTTGACTAAGAGAACAAATTCATTTTTAAAAAGGAGACTAGAGTGATGTCCCAGAGAGTAAAGGACTTGAGTTGGTGACTCACATCATATAGTCATGTATCAGAGACATCAAGGTATGAAGAATGACATTCCCCCGGCTGGATTTTCAATTAGAAGGACAATGGCTCACTTTGTTACCACTGTTCTATTAGAAGGCTGAGGTAGGTGCATGGGCCTTAGGACGGGAGGCTGAGACTGGGAATCATTTGAGTCTGAGGGTTCGAGACCCACCTGGGGCAACAGAGCAAGACCTAGTCTCAAAAAATAGCTGGGTGTGGTGGTGCACATCTGTCATCCCAGCTACCTGGGAGGCTGAGGCTGGGGACCTTGAGTCCGGGCTACCCTGGGCAAGGAGAGTCTGCGGTTCCCTGGGCAACAGAACAAGACCTAGCCTCAAGGAAGGCTGAGGTAGGTAAAAGCTTGATTGAACTAATGGCTGGTTGACAAATGACAGATGGAAGACTGCATGCAGACTATTACTAGGGGGAGCTTTGCTATGGAGGAAGCAGAGACTGTGACCTGTGAGTGGACTAAGGGTTGAAAGAAAGTTGTCTTTGTTTTTTTTTTTTTTCTTTAACTTTGACTCTTTGTTCTTGTTTTCCATGGAAGAGTCTCAGCTGTAGAAAGGGGCTCATGGGAAAGAAGGAAAGGTTGAACTGATTACACAGGGTGTGACAGAGAACAGCCTGGCCACTGAGGTGGAATGAAAGTCACGGAAGAGGACCTTGAGCTGCAGACACCCCTACCACAGCAGCTGGCAGGAGAAGCTGGTGCTGAGTAAGGTCACCAACAACATTACGGGCACAGGGAATTTAGGGAATTTTCACCTGAGAACTATGATTTTCGCTGTGACACAGGTGGGGATGGAAGCATAGAGAAGGAAAACTTAAGGTGGAAAGTCTCACAAAAACTCAGAGGTGGGGGGAGGCACGTTGAACAAGTTGTTAAACCGGCTGAGGAAGTTTCCAGGAATCTGAGTGAGGAGGGGTCAGGAAGGATTATCTGTTAAAAAAGAACAGACCCAACCAGACCTGATAAAATTCCACAAAGGAATGAATCTCTGCAAAGGACACCCCTGTTTTGCCAGAGCAGCTCTCCAGGCTGTGTTTATACAGGCTCCTCTTTCCCCTAATAAACCTTTAAAATGCAGACTCTGCCCATCTGCATCCCTTGCACATGTCTTTAGCAAACTGGCCATGTGCTGCTGGAAGGAAAACTGCTAAAGTATTTTTTTAGAGGTTCCCAAGGATTCCACGTACTGAACCCCAATATTGGAACCCCATCAGTAGGAGTGGTGTGGTTCAGGATGTGGTGAAGATAGCAAAACCCCTCTAGAACTAGGAGAGGGTGATGAGAGGGCGATGAACAGGAGAAAAGGTTTTCTGTGCCATGGAGATCAAAACCATAGGTTTGTGAAAGCACCAATATGGCTTTTCGAGCTGGACTTCTGGTCACCTGTGGCAACCTGACAAGGGCCTCCCTCAGGTTAGGGGTTCACAGGCTGTGAGGAGTGTTGATGACAAGATCGAGGGAGGTTTAGGTTAGAGATGCAAGAGCATGAACTCCTAAGGGGGCTTGAGTGTGGAGGATGGGGTAAGTTTGAAATGGGGCAAACCCAGAAATGGCCCACTTGGTGACTGAGTTACATGGAGCGGTGGAGGGGAATATTTTATTTATTTAGAAAAGGGAGACCTGAGAAAGGACACTGATAGGCTGGCCCCTAGCTATGTGGCGTCTGTCGATGTCCCTGATGGCATCAGGTGAGCAGAGGCCTAGGTATCTGCCAAAGCCGGGAGTGGTGGCACATACCTATAGTCCAAGCGCTGGGAGGCAAGAGATCTGGGATCGCTGGAGTTTGCGGGTTCGAGACTACCCCAGGCAACGTAGTGAGACCTGGTTTTGAAAAAGCAGCCGGGCACTGTGGCGGGTGCCTGTAATCCCAGCTACCTGGGAGGCTGAGGCTGGGGATCACTTGAGTCTTCGGGATCAGGACTACCCTGGGGTAACAAAGTGAGACCTAGTCTCAAAAAAAAAAAAAAGAAAAAAAGCAAAGAAAAGAAAGCGTATGTACGCGTCCAGTGTATTCAGCCCAACATGGCCACTCAGTCCTAGCCTTCAGCAGCCTCCCCTTCAGGAAGCCAGGCTCACATGTTAGTGTGGGGAGCTGATGTTTGTGAAATGCTTAGGACACTGAATGTATGTTAGTGCGCCTTATTCTGAAAGAAATGGCCTCATAAGGTGGCCGGGCACGGTGGCTCGTGCCTGTAAGCTTCAGCCTATTAAGTGGCCGGGGCTAGGGATCGCGGTTCGAGTCCCGCCTGGGGCCCGTAGTGAGACCTAGTTCCAAAAAACAGCTGGGCGTGGTGGTGCATGCCTGTAATCCCAGCTACCTGGGAAGCTGAGGCTGGGGATTGCTTGAGTCCGTGGTACCCTGGGCAACGAGAACCTGCGGTTCCACGGACAAAAATAGCAAGACCCAGTTTCAAAAAAAAAAAAATGGCCTCATAAGTTCAAAGCAGAATGACTTCTCAGCCTATGCAGAGACCCTCAGAGACCATTGAATGTCTGGCTCCAAGTTCAAAACAACCCAAATTCCTAGTAAATAGTTTTGGAATGAGGTGGACTTGCAGATCCTCTAGGGAAAACAGCAGAAACTTCTTATCAAAGAAGCAAATCTTCAACCAACCTACCCCAACCCCTGAAGACCTCAGCCCGTCTCACCTACTTGCTTTACAACACAAAAGCCCAAGTTGTGTCCTGTTTACGGCTGCTTTCTCTTTCCCCAGTCAAAAGGGAAGAGAGCCACCTCCCTCCAGGAACGACCAGAGCCACCACCCTGCAGGTGGCTCTCCAGTTTCTCCAGGTGAGAAAGCCCCAAGCTCCAGGCTCCCAGCTGCAGGTTGTAACTCGTATCTCAGCCAGATTTTCCACAGGGAGATAAAGGTGTTTCTGGAGGATCCTGTCTCCTCACCTTTACTGCACAAGTGAAGAGATTGATGTGGAGAAATCAGAGAGAGGAGCAGAGCAGACAGCGGGTGAGGGGTGTTACCCTATGAACTGCCTGGGAAGCTACTATCCTCTTCTTCCAACCAGATGTTTCCAGGACCACTGAAATGGTTTGGGAACTTGAGAGAAAGCCCTTCCCTCTTGCCTATTAATTCTCTCCCCCAAGCTCCACCCCAAGTCCTTCCACTCCTAGGGGATTTCTCTTCTCTGTAATTTGAGCTGCAATTTAAATACAGTGTTCCCATAGAAACTGCCTAGCCTTGTCTTTTCCCTCCAGCTTTGCCCGTCTCAAAAGCCGCCTTTTAAACCATCATCAGAACAAAAATTGGCAAGTTACACAGGAGACTGAAAGCCAGTGCGGCCCAGGAGGCCAGGCATTCTGCAAGCCCTGGTGTATTCTAACTGCACCAGGTGGTCACCAGGGGTACCCAGCTCTGGGCACCCTCCCTGGCCCGCAGGAGGTTTCCTCCATGGTCAAGAAGAGCAAAGGGCAGAGGTGAGGTTTCTGGGCAAGCAAACGTTTTCAATATAAAAATATCCTGTCTAACGTTTCTTTCTTTCCCCAAGACAGACAGCAGCAGTAGAGAGTAGCCATCATCCGTATCTGCTTTTAAAGACTTGGTCAGGCTGGGCATGGTGGCTCATGCTTGCAAGCTTCAGCCTATGAAGCGGCCGGGGCTAGGGATCGCGGTTCGAGTCCCGCCTGGGGCCCGTAGTGAGACCTAGTTCCAAAAACATAGCTGGTTGTGGTGGCACGCGCCTGTCATCCCAGCTACCTGGGAAGCTGAGGCTGGGGATGGCTTGAGTCTGTGGTACCCCGGGCAACGAGAGCCTGCGGTTCCACGGGCAAAAATAGCGAGACCTAGTCTCAAAAAAAAAAAAGACTTGACTTGGTCAAACTAAAAGGCTGGCATCCTGATGAAATCGTGTGTTTTTCTTACCAGATTCTTGCCTTTCTTTTTTTTTGGAGACTAGGTCTCGCTATTTTTGTCTGTGGAACCGCAGGTTCTTGTTGCCTGGGGTACCACAGACCCAAGCCATCCCTAGCCTCAGCTTCCCAGGTAGCTGGGATGACAGGCGTGCGCCACCACGCCCAGCTATTTTTTGGGGACTAGGTCTTGCTACGGGCCCCAGGCAGGACTCGAACCGCGATCCCTGGCCCCAGCCGCTTCATAGGCCGCTTCATAGTCTGAAGCTTACAGGCACGAGCCACCATGCCCGGCTGGATTCTTGCCTTTCAAGGTCGATGAAAGCACTCCAAAGACACAGGTAATTCGAAAGGGTACATTTATTTAAAAGGATGATGAGATAGATCGGAAATAAAGGAGCTAGAAAGGCAAGACTCCCTGAGAAAGTTTCCCCTGGAAATGTTTGCTAGGGAGAGGTAGAAGGTACCACCTGGCTTCCCCAGAGATGTTATTTTCATAAACGTCTATGACGATTCTAAGGACCCCATCAGTATCAGTCCATAATTGTGATTGGCTGAAGTCACAGAGAAGAGGGACTGTCTTTGCTCAAGTTTTGCTCCTGGACTTGTTCTATGTTATACTCAAGTCCTACCACAGTCTGATCTGTCCCCTTCAGACCCCAGGTGTGCGCTCCCTGGCACCTTTGTGTCTGACCATGGAAGAAAAGTCACTTTGTTTTGTTTTTTGAGACCAGGTCTCTCTGTTTTTGCCTGTGGAACCGCAGGCTCACGTTGCCCGGGGTACCACAGATTCAAGCCATCCCCAGCCTCAGCTTCCCAGGTAGCTGGGATGACAGGTGCGCACCACCACGCCCAGCTATATATTTTTGGAACTAGGTCTCCCTACGTGTGCCCCTGGCGAACGAACAGTCATCCCTGCCCCCCCCCCCCAGGCTTCCTAGGCTGCTGCTTAAAGGCACGGGCCACAGGGCCACCGGACCCAGCCCAGAAAAAGTCACTTTGAACTTTATTTTTCTGATAGTCCTTCCTTATTTTCTCATTCTTTAAGGTTTGTTTACATACCTAGCCTAGCCTGAGGGAGTAGTCTGTCCAGCTCCACTAAGTTGTCCTTATCTCTTATCTTGCTTAGTATAAGCTTGTTCTCCCGCTGAAAAGGGCCTCCTGAAAGCCCAGAGGAAGTGCTCCAAGGAGGAAATTCCCTTCTTCAAACGTCTTGGGAGAGACCCTGTGTGATTGTTTTATTACAGAATTTTATGTTGGAGCATGATTTATGCTCCCTGTGTTCATTTTGGCGTACAGCTCAGTGGCATCACATCCATTTGCATCAAGCCCTCCCCTCCCCAACATCCACCTCCAGAGCTTTCTAAACCGGAAATTCTGTCCCCATTGACCACTCACTCCCTAGCCCCCTCCCCCTTCCTCAGCCACTCATTCTGTGACTCTCACTGTTCAGGAACCTCAGGCCCCGTTTCACAGGTCCCTGGCTTAGTTCACTGGGCCCCACGCCTTCAAGGCTCTGGAGGTGAGGCAGCGTCAGGGGTCTTTACTTTCCTGACAACTCCACCTGTGCTGAAGCACCCTCAGAGGCAGGATGGCCGGCTGAAGGGCAAGTGTGTATTTATTCTTTCTAAAAATGGCTCTGGGAGCCGGGCATGGTGGCTCGTGCCTGTAAGCTTCAGTCTATGAAGCAGCAGGGGTTAGGGATCCTGGTTCCAGTCCCGCCTGGGGCCCAGAGCGAAACCTAGTTCCAAAAAAATAGCTGGGCGTGGTGTCGCGTGCCTATAATCCCAGCTACCTGGAAAGCTGAGGCTGGGGATGGCTTGAGTCTGTGGTACCCTGAGCAACGAGAGCCTGCGGTTCCACGAGCAAAAATACCGAGACCTAGTCTCAAAAAACAAAATAATAATAAAAATAAAAATGGCTCTGAGTTTTGTCCTGTTGCTGAAACATGCCCAAGGAGGCGGCATAGCCACCTAGGAAGAGGCCCAGAGACTTGCCAGTGCCTGGGCCGGGTCCCAGCCCATTCCCAAGAGTCAATGCTGCCCCACAGTTGTGCGGGCAGGGTTAGGGTTAGGGTTAGGGTTAGGGTTAGCTTAGGGTTAGGGTTAGGGTTAGGGTTAGGGTTAGGGTTAGGGTTGGCACCGTGCTGGTCTATATGGCTGAGCCAGGCGGGCCACAGATGGAGGCCACGTCTTCACAGAGAAGGCCCCAGCTCTGATCTCGGGCAGGGCTTAGGCCAAGTTCGTCTTAGCGGGGCACTGCTCACGCCCTCACTGACGATGCCCTGGGTCTCCATGCCAGGCCGGGTGACACCTGGAAGACAGGCCCCGGGAAACACAGGTTTGCAGCTGGAAACAGCCGCAGCAAAAAGGCTGTGCCCGCGGAGAGGATGGCACTGAAGGAGCACTTCATCGCCCGCGACCTTCTAAGAGCCTCACGCAGCCTTTTAACTGGGAGTAGACCCGCAGCAGTCGCATGAGGCGGGCGCTGGACGCTCCAGCTGACACGTGGGCAGACCAGCACGTAGCGGTCAGGCCTGGCCGTGGCCACCTGGCTGGAAAGTGCTGCACCTGAGGCTGCCAGAGTCCAAAGTCCGACCCGAAGTGGGGAGAGGGTGTGTGCGGTGTGACGCTGAGCCGGGCCTCAGTGAAGAGGACCCCCAGCGGTGAGTCCTGACCGGTCTAGGTGGACAGGGCAGGACAGCTGGAGGGAAAGACCGCGGGACAGGAAATGAATCTGCAGAGGGCACAGGGGCTCCCAGGCCACCTGTTCAGCCTCTGGCTTTCAGGGGAGGCCACGGCTCCGAAGCAGCTTAGGACCCGCGGCTGAAGGCAGGACGTGGAAGCGGAGCCACCCGGACACGTGGCGCAGCAGCCACAAGGCCAGGGGACGGGCCTCGCCCCGGGGACTACAAGTCCCGGCAGGCCGCGGGGGGCGCCGCGACCCCGCCCCAGCCCCGCCCCCGTGACCCTTCCCCAGCCCCGCCCACGCGCCGGCCCGGCCAAACCCGCGCAGGCCCGCCCCTCCGACCCCGCCCCTCAGACTCCGCCCCCGCCGGGCCAGGCCCCGCCCCTGCCGGCCCCGCCCCTGCCGGCCCCGCCCCCGTCGCCCCCTCCCGCCGGGTCAGCCCGGGAGAGGAGAGTCGCCGGTGGCCGCGACAGACGGAAGCCGATCGGGAGCCGCGGCGGCGGCAGCATGGGGGACTCCAAAGTGAAAGTGGCCGTCCGGGTCCGGCCCATGAACCGACGAGGTGAGAGCCGAGCCCCGCGGAGGCGGCAGGTGCCTGCGCCCGGCCCCCGCGCCGCGGCCGCCCGGGGGTCCGGCCGGTGCCGCCCCTGAGCGCGGCGGGGCGCGGCGCCCCCAGCCCGGCCCGCGCCGCCGCCGCGCCTTCCGCCGCCGCGCCCGGCCGGCCCCGCCCGCTGTCACGCCGCCCCCGCCCGCGCGCCCCGCGCCCGGCGCCCAGCGCCCCGCGCCGGCCTGCGCCGGGGCCCGCGTTCCGGCTGCACCCGGGGCCCGCGGCGGGGGCGGCAGGGGAGGCGGATCCCCGCCCCCAACCTCCTCCGCGGAGGGGTCCTCTGCTGTGCCCGGGACAGGGACCCCCCCCCCTGGACGGGCCGGCTGGACGCGGGCCGGCTGGACGCACCCCCTCCCCGCCCCGCGCTTGGGGACAGTTGGGAAAGTTTGTGTGTTTTGCTCGAAGTCCTCTTCGTCAGCGCGACAATAAATAGTGCCAGTGCCAAGATTCTTGTGAAATTGTATCTTTCAGGCGTTCTCTTCTGTTTTGTGGGGAGGCTGGGGGAGCCAGATAAACCGAGGACGCCTCAGTCATCGCTGACAGGCAGAGGCCAGGGGACCCCGCGTCCATGGGGGGTCGGTGGGGGGGGACAGTCCAGCAGGGCAGGGCAGGGCGACACGTCCCAGCGAACAGCTGCAGGGGTGAGTGACCGAAGTGAGGTCAGGAGTGGGAGACCACCCACAGGACGGGCTGGGGAGGGGGTGCCCACCTGGACCCAGGAGGGGCCTTTTCCGCTGACCAGGCGCCGGGCTGGCCAGGCTCTTAGGTCAGCCCCAGAGTCGTTTTCGGAGCTGTTTTGCCTCTGCTGTTCATAATTACGTGTTGCGTCCAGGGAGACATTCCGAGTTGTTTTCCTGTTCTCTGCTGGGTGCCGTCTGCCGTCTGCAGGGAGGACAGGTCCACTGCCTGTCCGCTCAGGGCCCGGGACCTTGGTCCCCCTTCCTTGGGCTCCCGTGTCCCGTCGGGGTTGGGACTGTGCTGGGTCAGCGTTCAGCTGTCAGGTGACGTGGTGGTGTTGTTCTTGAGAACTCTGCAGCCGGCTTGTGACTTCCTTTCCCTGACGCGAAGGAAAGCCAGGCCGACTGAACGTTTAGAAGGGCTGTTCTCCAGCTAATTCACCTCAGACTTATTACCATCATAATCATGAAAACGCCCCACAGCCAAGCGGCATATAGGGAAAGTTCGCTGAATCTGAGTCTGAAAGGATGAGTTCAGCACATTCTTAAAATGTCCTTTTCACAAGAAAACTTGGAAATGTCAGGGTCCGGAGAGGCGGCTCGAGAGCCACCAGGGAAGACCTAGCTCAGGCCATTGGAATCCTCCTCTTCCCTCCCCCCCTTGAGTGCCAGTGTTTGAATGGCCCCTTTTCCTTATGCATTGTCCTGAATTAGGTGGTGACACTTGTCCCTCTAGGAGGGAGGCAGAGAAGAAATAAGTTTAACTCTGATTTTACAAGAACCCCGTTCATGAGGGCGAGGGCGGCTGCTCTCATTTCATAATTAACATCTGCATAGGCAGCCGCAGCCCTGTCAACAGAAGTGCCTCCTCTCACCTGGTCCCGCCTCTTACCTGGCCTTCCATTTCCTGAACACACGTGGCCCTTCCAGCTGTCATCACCCAGGCCAATAACTCTAGTTCTGTTCTCAGGCAGTCGCCATGTAGCTCCCTGTGGAGGTTCTTTTGAACACGCTGGAGCAGAATTCTGTCGCCAGGGGTTTTTGAGTGACGATCTAGAGTTTGTTTAAAAAAGGCTGAAGCAAAACCATCTTCCTTTCCAGCCCTTTCAAGAAGAACCCTATTCCTTTGACCAGTTATTACTTCTGGGAAAGTTCATGCATTAAGTAACACTGTGTAATTATGACAAATAGTCGTCTTTTAGTCATAAGTGTTTCCCTCTCCGCCTATTAGTGCAGGAAGCCACCTCAGGTCGCTCTAACAGGAGGATGCAATGAGAAGGGGCGGCTCCCCATATGTGGAGCCACATTAGCTCTCCTGTACGCTGGGAGGTGTTTCTAGTGTATAGTAAATTCTTCGTGTGAGTCAGCGTCTGCCTGTACTTAGGTGTTAAGGTGGTTAGTTGTTTAATATTGTGGTGGTGGTGGTGGGGGGGGTGTTTCAGTCTTTTTGCTAAGTTGCCCCTGAACTTGGGTGCTTCGGTACTAGAACCTTCAGCACTAGGCCTCAGCTCAGTCAGTACAAGTACTGGAATGGCTGATGAAACAGTGCTTGCTGGGGCTATTTTTCCAGTTGCACATTTTAACATTCTACTAACACAACAAGTAGAAAGGACAAGGAAATACTCTTCCCTCATCTGCTGGAGCAACGCCCATTCTCTCTTATTTCCATTCCAGTTTGTTTCATCTGTAGCACCACAGTTTTAAGATGACAGCTTTTGATTTTGCTTCTGTTCATTTGAAATGTGAACTCAGCAGCGAGAGAAAGGGGGAAACTTGTTTCGTCACGAGATCTTGAGGTGCTCTTTGCAGAGCCTGTTGGCCTTGTTATCTTTCGAACTGGCGCGGCTCTCAGAGCGCTCCGGCTGTGTTCCCGGTCGGGCTGTAAGGAACACCCATTCATCCATTATTCACCCATCTAGTGATTAAATGGGCCGAAAGTTTTACATGTGTAATTGGAGGTACTAGTTAGATCGGCGACACGCTCCTGTTCAGGAATTTGGTATTTCAGACCTGTTTATATATGTTTTACTCAGGTTTCCATGTCCGATTAGGTGTTAGCCCAACTACCAAAATCAGTCGCTACAGAAATGTTTTTGGAAAATACCTTTCTCGCCTATCCAGCCTCCAGTGGGGCAACCAGAAATTGCGCTAGAAACGTTGATAAAATGGGCTAAGAACTAGGAAGCAGGGACAAGAAGTTTATTTCGACAGCTCTTTCTCAAAGGATACCATGTATTTCACAGTCCTTAATGCAAGGAGAGCCGGGCATGGTGGCTCATGCCTGTAAGCTTCAGCCTATGACGCGGCCGGGGCTAGGGATTGTGGTTCGAGTTCCACCTGGGACCCGTAGCGAGACCTAGTTCCAAAAAATAGCTGGGCGAGGTGGTGCACGCCTGTAATCCCAGCTACCTGGGAAGCTGAGGCTGGGGATTGCTTGAGTCTGTGGTACCCCAGGCAATATGAGCCTGGAGTTCCACAGGCAAAAATAGCGAGACCTAGTCTCAAAAACAAAAACAAAAACAAAAACAAAAACAAAAACCTAATGCAAGGAGAGACACCACGGAGGGTGTGAGTTGTCTAACTGAAGCTCATGCTTCAGGAAAGCAAAGCTGGCACGTCTTGGTGCCGAGACTATTATACGGCCGTCAAAAATGATGGCCATCAGAACCACTGACAGACTGGTAGCAGAAAAGGCAGAGTTTAGGACTATGTTGAACGGGTGGCTCAGTCCACCATTATGATGATTGCCACGTGAAGCTGTCACGTGGGACGGGCCTGGGCTAGGAAGGAACTGGATTGTTCTGTGACAGGGATTCTGTTTCCTACAACTCCTCCCCCCCCCTCCCCCCAGTGTTGTCTGGTGTTGTGGTATCGGGTTTCAAGTGCTCAGGATGGTTCCCCCTGCCTGAGGAAATGACTGTCATGCGGAAAGATAAGGTTAAAAGGCAAACTGCTCCGAGCAGGTTGCTGGTTACTGAATGCCAGGTGAGAGGGAGGGAGACATAGGTATTCAGAGATAGAGATCCGGC
>PVHY01028432.1:0-15235 GCA_004024945.1 Uropsilus gracilis | reverse complement strand
AACCACTATGGAAAGGGGTGTGGAGGCCCCTCAAGCTAATGAAAATGGAACTACCATTTGACCCAGCAATTGCTCTTCTGGGAATCTACCCAAAAGAGACCTCAATGTGGGTACAAAAGGACACCTGTACCCGGATGTTTACTGCAGCACAATTTATAATTGCAAGGTCATGGAAACAACCTAAATGCCCCAAAACAGAGGACTGGATGAAAAAAATGTGGTATATCTACACGATGGAATATTACTCATCAATTAAAAATGACATTTTGACAACTTCATAACAACATGGATGCATTTAGAAGAAATCATACTAGCAGAAACAAGCCATAAAGAAAAAGGCAGAAACCAAATGGTTTCACTAATGTATGGGATATAGTGAAAAAAATAAAATAAATAAAAGCCTTGAGGAAAGTCAAAACAAGCTAAGCACCAAAATGAAGCGCACAATTATGAACAGAAGGGAAAGGGGGGGAAGAGAAGGGAGGGGGGGGGCAAACCCTTGAGATTACAAAGTTGTGAAATTTATATATAAATAAAGAAAAAAATTTCTCTTTTCTACATCCTTTAAGTTCCCATTTTCATTTCTTCCCATATATTTTTCAAGTTTCTCCTAATTTTTTGCATTGACCCAATGATCATTTCATAACATGTTTATTCTCCACACATCTGAGCTTTTTCTTGTTTCTTTATGTGGTAGTTTTCTAGTTTCTAGGTACTTAATTTCAATCTTCATTAATTTATTGATACTTATTTTGTGGTCCAACATGTTGTCTATCCTTGGGAATGTTCCAGGAGCGCTCGAGGAATAATATAGACTCAGCTCAGCTCTTTGGAGTAGAGTATGTCTGTTCAATCCATCTGGTCTAATTTCTCCTGTAGGAGTCTCAGTTCCTCATTTATTTTCTGTATGGTAGATCTGTTCATTGAAGTAAGAGAAGTATTGAAATTCTCTGCTACTATTGTGTTGCTATTGATGTTTTTCTTTAGGTCTGTTAGTAACTTTTTCATTTCATGCATATATGTTGATGAGCGTTAATTCTTCCTGAATTCTTCCTCAATTCTTTTTATCATTATATAATATATATATCCTTGCCTCTTGTTACCTCTTCAAGCTAGAAATCTATTTTATTTTATATAAGTACAGCTGTCACTGCCTTTTTAAAAAAAGTATAATTATTTTCCAACCTTTCACTTTGAATATATGTTTATGTTTGGAGCTCAGATGGGTCTCCTAGAGATAACAGAATGTTGGGTTTTGCTTTTTGACCCCATTAACCACACCGTACCTTTTAATTAATAAATTTAGGCCATTGACCTTTAGGGAGATTATAAAAATGTATTGTCATTTTGCTGCTTATTATCTGGGGTTTTGCTATTATTCCCTCATCATTTGCTCCTGTGTTCTCTTCCACTGTATTTTGAAAAGTACATTTGGCATAGGACTTGTATTCCATATTTTCCTCCCCTTTTCACTTTTTCCCCTAAAGTATCATGTGGTCTACATATTAGATAGTATATTTAGATTTTTATCTTAAATTGAAAGCAAGTTAATCTTAGATTCATTACACTCCTCCTTTTAACACTCCTCCTTTTAACTCTTTTTCACACTCCTCCTTTTAACTGTTTTTAAGATTATTTCCAAATGATATTTCTACTTATTTTACTATGCACCTTTTACTATTTCTTGCTTAATATAATAATGTACTTTGGTTCTTTGACAGGCAAAATAAAATTGAGAACCCCTTACTAGGGTCACTAAGAAAAAATAATGAAAAACTTAATAAAAAGAATCAGACATTAAAGTTACTGCAAAAATACGAAAAATGGGAGATGGAGTGACTGGAGGGGGGATACAGAGAGGGGATATGGAGGGAGGAGGAGGGATCAGTTAATGCACAATTGTGACAAATCAATAAAATGAATTTTAAAAAAAGAAAAAAGAAATAAAGTTACTGCAAAAATACAATCATCAGAGACTACAGTGAAAATAAAAAATATATATGAAAAGAGACTACAATGAACAAAGAGACATTTACAAATACAAACAAATAAAATGAACAATCTACAAGAAATGGAAAACATATTAGAATCATAAAACCTTCTAAGAGTGAACCAGGATAAGATGGACAACTTGAACAGACCAATCACAAATACAGAAATCAAAACATCATCAAAAGATTCCCAGGACCAGATAGGTTGGCTAACAAATTCCGTCAAACTTTCAAAGAAGATATAGCACCCATTCTTCTCAAACTCTTCCTAAAATTTGAAAGAGGATAAACACTCCCAAACACAGTTTATGAAACCAAAATTCCAAAATTACTGTGCTCTTAAACCCAGATAAAGACAGAACCAAAACAAACAAACAAAAACTATAGACAGATATCTCTCCTGAACATAGAAGAAAAAAAAAATCTAACAAAATGTTAGAAAATCAAATCCAACAATAATAAGAGATTCCATCATTATGAGCAAGTGGGATTCACTCCATGGATGCAAGCATAGTTCAAATATGCAAATTACTGTAACATACCACACCAACAAAAGAAAGATAAAAAATCATGTGGCCATATTATAGATGCTCAGGAAGCATTTGACAGGATTTGACACCTATTTCTGAGAAAAATTCTCACTAGATTGGGACTAAGAATATACCTCAATAAAATAAAGAGTATATAATAAATTCACAGCCAACATCATACTCAATAGTGAAAAACTGAAAGCTTTCCCCTTCAGATCCAGGATAAAGTAAGGATGTTCACTCTCACCAGTGCTGTTCAACATAATTTTGGAAGACTTGGCAAGAGAAATTAGGCAAGAAAAGGAAATAAAAGGAGTCCACGCTGGAAACGAAAGAAAACTGTCATTATTTACAAATGACATGAATATCCAAAAAGACTACTAAAAATGACTGAAAATTATGAGTAAAGTGGCAACATTACACAATATTGAAACAATATAGTCTGCACAGACACATAAAAACTAAGTATGTCTACTATCTGTGCCTGTTTTTTTCCCCTTCTTTTCTTCTGTTCCTCCTGCTCTTTTATGCACACTATATCCCTCTCTCTCTATTACTACCAATTTATTTTATGGCATATGTCACAATTTTTAGTGTCCCTGTTTTCTTTGGTCTCAGCTGCTTATAGTGTTTGTCATATCACTATATGTAAGTGTAATCAATTGTTTTAATGAATGGTCTCATGTTGCCACTAGAGTTAAAAATTTGATCTATTTGTTTATTTCCTACAGCTGCTTGGGATTTCAAAAGATGTTCAAAGAATGGAGTAGGCCACTGCAGAAGACGCTGTCTACAATCTGAAAGATACAAATCTCTTTGCAAGAACAAACTAGCATGCTGTATTCCCAAATTAAATAACTCCACCAGAAGATCAATACCTCCATTTGATACAGATGATAAGGATTTTTTTACCTACAGTAATTCCCTCAATTTCCCAGTATCTGACTCCAATGAGCTATCAGTTTATACACCTGATGGCAGCACAGTAACTGGGACTAGTGCTCCTGGAACAGTATTTGTACCTGAGACTTTGGCACATAGTCTTGAAAGCAGTGATGGTACTGTTAATTGATGTTGCTTCTAAAGTATGCAACACTAAAAACACATGCTGGGAATAATATTGAGGAAGCCAATCCTATTGAGGTTATTTTACTGGAGACAATTCTAGTGGGGAATGAATGACATGGAGATGGACATGATATTACTAATTAGACAACAGTCATGAGATTTATCTTATGATTAGAAATGAGTAAAGAGCTGGGAGTGGTGGCATGCATCTGTAATTCCAGTTACTTGGGAGCTAAGGCTGGGCATCATTTGAGTCCATGGGTTCAAGACAACCCTGGGCAACATAGTGAGACCTAGTCTCTTAAAAATAAAAAAAAAAATTTAATAGAAATGAGTAAAGAAAACTGTATGGAAGATACAGGGATTCTATTTATTGGGCTAAAATTCTTTAACCATCTTCCTCTGGTATACTAAAATATATAGTTTAATACTTGGTGTCAAATGACTATTTGTGTGTCTGTTTATTTTTCCATGCCCAGAACTAAATAAATGAAGACCACAATTTGAAGTTACATTTAATGAGAGAAGGGCCTTGCTTTTAGTCATGTCTGAACCTCTATCACACATTGATGAATCTATGGAGGCACATATAAAAGTCAGAGACAAGTCCTCCCTTTTCTGTCTCCCACCTTTTATTGTGTTTGACTTTAAGTTCCTGACCATATCAAATATTTTTGAGATGATGCCAGAGAGACCAGTGTATCTATGTGACAGAAGGGAGGTGAAAAGGAACATAGAAAGGCAGAAGTCTCATGGGCACCAAGTCTGTAAGGCTGTCAATCCAACCACAGTCCCTGGGGGGAGTGGAGCAGAAAATATAGAAGCCCACATCCTTGGTCCAGGTGAAGTTCAAAACTGGGGAAGTCAAGTGCTCCACACAGGTGAGGATCTCAGCAAGGACAGCAGAGAGAGCACTCAGGCTGTGTCCCCCTCACTCACCTGCCCAGTCCATGAAGTGTACTGGCTGGACTGTCAGTGAGTTCCACACAGCCAGGGCCAGTCCAGAGGGTGAGAGAGGAGGAGCTGGTCCAATGGAAAACAGTATGAGGTTTCTCAAAATATTAAAAACTGATCTACCATAGGATCCAGTAACTGCACTCCCAATGAATGCAAAAACACTCTTTTTGAAAAGATATGTCACTCTTATGTTCACTGCAGCACTATTTATAACAACCAAGTTATGACCTCAATCTAAGGACAGATCAGTGGACACTATGGTACATGTAGTATAGATACACAATGGAAGATAACTGTTTAATAAGTAAAGGTGAACTTCCACTTGGGGCAATATGGGTGACCCTAGAGGAAATAATACTAAGCAAAATAATCAAAAGAAGGACAAACAGTGAATTTATCATATGTCTGAAATAGAAGAAACAAAACAAAGGGCCAATCAAGCCAATTCAATAGCAAACCCTAGAAATTTGTAGAATTAAGATTACCAGAGGGGAAGAAAAAAGGTGGAAAGCAAAGGGTGGAAGGGATCCAGGGTCTAGGGTGGAGGATTGTGGGTGCTTTGGTGGTAGATGTGTGACACACATCTGAAGAAGTATGGTCCTGTACACCAAATCACCACTAGTATGTGAACCAGTGTTACTCAATAACAAATAAAACTCCAAGTGGAAAACTCAAACATGACATTCTTTAGATAGACTTTGAGTCTACTCTAATTCCGTAACCTTCCATAACACTTCTATGTTTCCCTACTCAAAATATTTTGCTGAATATCATTGACTTTCATTGCATCACATTTCACGACTGTGTGTTTGAGAATTTTGGAAAAGTTTTTTCCATGGACATATTATTCCACCTAAACTATCATTCACATGCAATACGAGAGTAAGGAGCATGCTCACTCATCAGCACACATCAAGCAGCACACTAAGTTCTAGAAGAAAGGCAGCATACCCTGAAGGGCTAAAATAAATGATCCCTTTCTTGGAACGCCAAGATCTCATTGTATTAGATGCTAAAAACACATCCCAAATTTTGTGGAACATCACAGGGGCCAGGAAAGGAACTATATGTTCATACCACTATTCATGAAAAAGGCTAGAAATGTGACAGAGAGAAGAGTTCTGTTGACAAGTGATCAGTGCCACTATTGGCAAATTGAGTCATTTGAGGAATTTTGACAACTGATATGAACCTAGATCCCCTGTAACATACAGGGCCTTCTCAAGAAACCCTCCATACTACAATATGATATATGGTCAGGCAACGTTTTGTATATTGGTGAGAAGGTATTCAGTGTTAAAATAATTTCATGCAAGTTGCCTATTGTCTTCTTTGATCCCAGTTACCAACTAGGCTATGTTTTGTTTTGTTTTTAATTTAATTCTTTATTGAAGTTACAGTGAATTACAATACAATAAAGTTCCAGGAGTACAGCTTCACACCTCTACAGATGTATATACATCACACTCACTCCAAGAGATCAAGTTTCCATAAGCACCATCTAATCAACTCCATCAACTTGTTCTTCCTTCCCTTCATTCCCCTCTGGTAACCACTATTCTCTTGTGAATCTAAGAGTTTTGTTTTGTTTATTTGTTTTTTATTTTTTATTTATTTAATTTTTTTTGAGATTAGGTCTCGCTATTTTTGCCCGTGGAACCGCAGGCTCTCGTTTCCCGGGGTACCACAGACTCAAGCTATCCCCAGCCTCAGCTTCCCACATAGCTGGGATGACAGGTGCGCGCCACCACACACAGCTATTTTTTTGGAACTAGGTCTCGATATGGGCCCCAGGCAGGACTCGAACCGCGATCCCTGGCCCTGGCCGCTTCATAGGCTGAAACTTACAGGCATGAGCCACCATGCCTGGCCCCTTGTTTGTTCATTTGATAGTTTTGCTCTCTGTGCAGGAGTCTTTTAGTTTGTCATAACCAAACTAAATTTTTATATTCTTTTGTTTTCTGTGTTGTTACACAAATCTGCAAAGGCATCACTGAAGCCTATGTTGTAAAGTGTTTTCCCTATGTTTTCTTCCTGTATTTTCTGATTTCTGGTCTTATATCTAGGTTATTTTGAGTAAAATTTTATGAATGGCAGGAGTTGCTTCTTTTTTTGGTATGTATCTGCCAGATATTCCAACAGAATTTATTGAAAGGCTTTCCTTTCTCCAATGTACATTATTGGTTCTCCATATAGGTGTGGATTTATTTCTTGGCTCTCAATTATATTCCATTGGTCTGTGTATCTATTTTTGATCTAGTACCATACTATTTTGATTATTATAGCTTTGTAGTATTGTTTGTAGCCTGGCCATGTGATAGCAACACACAGGTTCTTCCTCTTTTTTTGTTAGGATTGTTTTGGTTATTTTGTGGTTCTATATGAATTTAAGTAATATTTGCTTTATATCTCTGAAGAATTCCATTGGAGTCTTGATAGAAATTGATTTGAATATGTATATTGCTTTAAGATGTCCATTTAACAATGTTAGTTCTTCCAACTCATGATCAAGGATTATCTTTCCTTTTCTTTGTGTCTACAGGAAATATAGATTTCCAACCCCTTATGGAAAACAGTATGGAAGTTTCTCAAAATATTAAAAATAGATTTACCACATGATCCAGCAATACCAATCCTTGGTATCTACCCAAAGATGCACCAAAATAAACCCCACTTATATGAAGTAATATATCCACTCCTATGTTCTCTGCAGCACTATTTAAAATAGCCAAGTTGTGGAACCAACCAAGTACCCAGGGACGGTGATAGTGTATATACATATTTTATTATATATAATATATATTTATATAATACAGTGAAATACTATTCAGCTATAAAAAGATAGCTGAACAGTATTTTGTGATACTTGTTTTTTGTGATAACATGTATGGAATTGGAGAAGATCTTATTAAGAGATATAAGTCAAAAAGAAAAACAAATACCAGGTGGATGTGGATGTCACTCACTTGTGGCATATGGAACATACAGAAACTAACAAAGGAATAGAAAAATTAAACCAAAACAACCCTAGAAATTTTACTGTATAACTGAAGCTACAAAAAGTGGGAGGATGTAAAGAGGTACATAAGGTGGAGAGAACCCAGCGGATTGTGGTGGAGGATTGTGGGTCCTTTGATGAGGGACATGTTATAATGCATGTCTGAAGAGATGTGAACCTATACCCACAAATCATATATGATGTAGTGAACCATTGCTACCTCAATAAAAAACATTCAATTAAATAATTAGCAAACTGAAAACATTTCTTGCTTTGCTAGGTATTTGATGGTGCTACACACAACTAATTCCAGAATTTGAAATGTTAGGTAATGTACTAATTACTCCTATATTTCTTCCCAGTGGCAGGGCATCACAATTCTACATTGTATCTATCTGACTCTCAACTTTTTTCCAAAAAATGCTTTCTCTATATATATTTTTTATTTTTTTTATACCTCTCAATGGGAGTAAAGAGTTGATAGGAAAGTAGAATGGAATATGGAAAAACATCAGTGGACTCTTTTCTTTGCTTTAATTACTTTATTTCCCATTCTAAATATTTTCTATCTCATAGTCAATGGAAACTTATAATCATAACTATTTTTTAGGTGGCTTCCTTCTTAAAAAGGTATTCACATTGGGGCAGTCACTTGAGTAGAAAAAAGGATATTTTATGGTCTGAAGCCAGTGCTCTGTTATCATTGGATCTATCCATGGTCTCACATAGAGAGGAGAACCACATATCCCTACTACATTAATGGGACAGTTTTAGAGTTGTTTCCCTCCATCCTTACTGAGGACTATAACTTATTTCATAAAGCCTCAGTTCCCTCCAATAGTTTCTAGGACACAGCATTATTTGACATGCACAATCAAAGCTGCAAGCTAATGATCTGGTGTTCTGCATTGCATAGCATTCTCCCCCTCTTTGGTTCATCACCCATGATGGGACAGTAAAAGTAACCACTTACAGTGCCAGCTGTGCAGACTGGTTGGGAT
Organism: Uropsilus gracilis; assembly: GCA_004024945.1. Taxonomy (NCBI): domain Eukaryota; kingdom Metazoa; phylum Chordata; class Mammalia; order Eulipotyphla; family Talpidae; genus Uropsilus; species Uropsilus gracilis. Next base: position 6,690 of record PVHY01028432.1, on the reverse strand, counting down.
TTCTCAACTTACGGAGCTTCTTTCCTCCCAGAAGTCATGCATCTCCTGGCGTTGACCTTCATTATATGTGGGTTACTATCCGTGACAACCGAAGGTAATGGGACCCTAGAATGTAAAAATAATTTACCTAGTATGAGTTGTTAACCTTGAGTTCTCAGATGTCTTGAGGGGGGAAGAAAGTCCATAGGAAAAGCCTAGGGCCAGTAAAAGACAGTACAGACCTTCTTTTATCAACTATATGTGTCTACTGCTTATAGGAATCTTTTAGAGGCACCTATTATGTTGCAGTTTTGTCTAAGCCTTTGGAGTGTTTGCTTCCAAAAGCAAAGACTTCTATAATCTTCTGAGTATGATCTTATATTTCTCCACATAATTAAACCAATGTTAGTTATGCCTCACTTTGCTTCCAAAATAACAATTTAATTGTGCCTATTCGTTGTTGTGTCCTATTAGTCAACTCCTCTTACTACCATCTTGAATTCATGAGTACATCTTCATGGATAGACCCCCATTTTTATGTTCTGAGATATGATTGCAGTGTTTATAGATTCTGCATAGCTGTCATGGGAAAAAGATAATGTAAACTTGAGGCAGAAGTGGGGATAAGTTAAGACAAAGTAAAAAGTTTCCAGTGGGAAACTTCTGATATCTAATGTGTCTTAAAGGGAATTCATGCATGGGATGCTTTGACATAAATGGTTTATGTACTCAAAATAATAAAGCTGTTATTCATATTTTTAATTTCATGATTTTGAGATATTCATGATTGAGATCACAAGCCCTAAGAACATAATTCCAGACCAAGGAGCTTTGGAAACAATACATTCTGTGATGAATTGTTTCCAATTACCATTGGAGTTACCACATAACTATTGGAAAATATATTACATCTACCTGTGATGTGTACAGTCATCCACTCTCACCATCTCCACTGCTACCATTTTGATTCAAGTCACTGTTGTCATTCATCTATTACTGCTATAGGTTCTAAGGTCTCTGTCCTTCTACCCTTGCGTTCTGCAGTTCACTGTCAAAATAGTGATGATCTGCTGACACTGGAAATCAGATTATTTCTTCAGAAACTCTGAGTACCTCTTCTGCTCAGAGTTCTGCAATGGCCCCTCTCTTCAAACAGAAAAATAACCAAGTTCAATAGGTGGCTTCATGATTTTGCTTTTATGATTTCTCCTACCTCATCTTCTATTATTCTCATCCTCGTTCACTTCTCAATGTACCTCCTCAAAATACCAGGCTTGATCAACCTACAGAGTTCTGTTTGTTTTTTCTACGTAGAATGCATTTGCCCAGATGCCAAAATAGCTATACTTCTACCTCCTTCACTCAGTTGTCATTTTCTCTCAGGACCTACTAACTACTGTTTAAGAAACTGCAATCTACCCCCATGACACACCAAACAGATTCTGCTTATTTCTGCTTATTTTTTTCTCTTATTTCTGCAAACTACTTACCACCTTCTCACATATTTTACCTTCTTTATAAAGAATGAGTGAATGGTGCTCAGCCATAAGGTAGAATGCCTGGAAGTCACAAGTGCTTAGACTTTTTAAGTTAGATAATAAATGGCAGATTTTAAGCTCTTAAGAAAATGCTTTTTTAAACATTTTTTTTGTGGTTGATTTTTCTTAGTTATCTTTGCCTGGTAGAAAGCTAACTTTATGTGATTGAAGCCTGCTTAGTTCATGAAGGCACTGCAAGAACCTACAGTAGAGTTTATTCCAAGTTACGGGCTCAAGACTTTTTTGGGTAAAGGGTTCCACCCTAAATATTAACCATGGAGTGAGTTGTTGGAAAGGATTTGAAAGCTATGTGAATGAGAAACAGATGAGCAAGATGACTTTAAGAGTTTGGGAAGGGAAAGAAAGGAGGTTAGAGGCCTCAGCTTTCATGAGTGGACATGCTGGAGGAAAAGGAACTTTGAAAAATAGTTTTAGTAGTCTTGGTAAACATGAGGAATAAAGAAGCAATGTTAGAATTTGTCCTGATGAAAGAAGTGGAAGGTCTACACTTGAAACTTACAGAAAGTTCAACTAGTAGCAAAGTAAATTGGAGGCAATAAATACTCTTAGTTTTTCATGCTGAACGGGTTTTTAAATTTTTTTAAACATGGAATATTTTTAATTTTTTAAAATCATTGACCTAGATACATAAGTTAAATTTAATTTTTCCCTTGATTGCACACATACATATGCACACATATATGTATATATATCACATCATTGTCTACTCTGAGGCTCTCCCACCACCCCATCACCTGCGAACCATCTTTATCTCTTATGCCCTCCCCCCCCAACTATTATCCCCTCCCCCTCTCCTACTCTATTCCTCAGTTCCATTGGCAGTTTTATATTTTTCTTGTCCTTTTGTTTGTCTTTCCTGTAGCCCTCATATAAGTGAGATCATCCTGTATTTCCCTTTTTCTTTCTGGCCAATTTCCACTAACATGATTCCTTCTAGCTCTAACCATGTTGCTGTGAATGACGTAAGTTTGTCCTCTTTGGTTGATGAATAATACTTCAATGTGGGCCGGGCACGGTGGCTCATGCCTGTAAGCTTCAGCCTATGAAGCGGCTGGGGCCAGGAATCGCGGTTCGAGTCCCACCTGGGGCCCATAGGGAGACCTAGTTCCCAAAAAAAATAGCTGGACGTGGTGGTGCGCGCCTGTAATCCCAGCTACCTGGGAAGCTGGGGGTTGCTTGAGTCTGTGGTACCCCAGGCAACGAGAGCCTGCAGTTCCACGGGCAAAAATAGTGAGACCTAGTCTCAAAAAAAAAAAAAAAAAAAAAAACCCTTCATTGTGTAGATATAGCACATCTTTTTTCAGCCATTCATCAGTTTTGGAGCATTTGAGTTGTTTCCATGTCCTGGCAATTGTGAATAGTGCTGCAATAAACATCCAGGTACATGTGTCTTTTTTAATTAGTGGTTTTTGTGTCCTTTGGGTAGATTCCCAGTAGCGGGATTGCTGGGTTGAATGGTAGTTCCACTTTCAGTTGTTTTAGGGTCCTCCACACAGCCGTCCATAATGACTGGACCAGTTTGCACTCCCAACAGTAGTGGAGCCAATAAATACTAAGAGAATGAATCAATGCTGAAGCGCGGAGAAGTCAACTTGTCCCAGGAGAAACAACAGTAGCTAAATTATGGTGCACTTTATATATGGCATTCACCGAAAGGTGCTTTTCATACATTTTGTGTTGACCTTTCCTTTTCTTTTACTCTTCTCCTCCTCCTCTTCCCTACCAGCTTATGTCTTTACCCTAAACTTCACTGATTTAAAAAATTCAGATAGAATTTTTTTTTACCACTGCCAACAGCCATTACCTTTAGACTCATCTTCTCTTTCCTTCTTGACATAATTTAGTAATGGTGCCTTCTCCATCTCAATCTGCCCCATGTTTTTTGATTCTTGTTCCCTTATCAAGAACTAGATTCTTTTGTTGCTTCATCTCCCAATTCTACATTAATCTCTCCCTTAGCACTTATTTCTTATTTGGAAACATGCGCTATTATTTTCCATACTTCAAAATAAGTGAAAATTTCTTCCCTGCAAAAATTTCTACATTTCCCTGCTCTTCCTCACTTTAAGCCTTCTCCATTTCCAGAACAATCTGAGGGGAGGGGAATGTCTCACAATTTAATTATTGCATTAAAATTATTTCCCAAGGTTTACTTGTGAGGAAAACTAATCAAATTCCCCAGTATAGTCTGAATTCCCTGGTGATTCTTCTAGTTTGATCTTACTTATCTGGTTCTTTGGGGGCTTTTCCTCTTATCTCAGTGTTGGCAGAATTTAGTTGCAGTACCCTTTTATTTCTTTATTCCAACTCATTATATTTTACCCATTATTGTAGTTTTAAATATTATACATAAGCAATGACTCCCAAGTTTACATCTACAGTCCAAGCTTGTCTACTGAATTCTACAGGTATAGGCCAATGACATCTTAAGATGTATGTGACAGGCTTCAAGTCATATATTTGAGCCTATTTTTTTCTCTTCCCTCCAGTTCAGTCATTCTAAGTTAATTATTCTCTGAGTGGTATTACTCATGTTCCCTATCTCAATTCAGTGATGTTCACTGATTTCTCCATCTTGCTCTGACCTTTGTCCAGACAATCCCTATCCTAAATCTGTCCTCTTCTTCCCACACCCCTCACAGACTCATGGCCAGTCACCATTTTGTCTTACCTGGACAAAGCCTCTAACATGTCTCTCTCATTTTATTCTTTCTTTCTATATGAAATCCCAACCAACCATCTAAAACATACAGTAAATGAGTTCTAATTATGTTTCAAAATAAAAGTATTTAATAATGGCCTAAAGTGACTGGGACATGGAATCATTTCTTCAAATTCATTTTATCTGCTTTCTTTGCTTTCACACATTACACTTCAGACTCATCAACCTTTTCAAAATAACTTTTCAAATACACTATGCATTTCTCAACATTATGCCTTGCTGGTTCATTTGTGAAACATTATTTGTCTCCTATGTAGCCTGCTGGCTCATTTTTTCCTCCATGCCTTGGCTTAATATCTCTATCTTCTCTCTCTCTCTCTTTCTCTCTCTCTCTCTCTGTGTCTGTTTCTTTCTCCTTGATTGTACTTGTTATAACGTATATTATATACTTTAGCTTTCTTTTTGTCTCTCTCTATGGCTTATAATATTTGTCATCATATTACTCCAGTAGCAAGAAGTAATAGCACTAGTCAAATTTTGAACTAATGTTGACCAAGTTGTTGCTAGTATTTAAAATTTTTGACCTTTTTGTTTATTCCCTGCAGCTGGTTGGGGCACCAAAAGATGCTGGAAGGATGATATAGGACGTTGCAGAAAACGGTGCGCATATTCTGAAAGATACAAGCTTCTTTGTAGGAACAAACTATCATGCTGCATTCCCAGAGAATCAGATATCCAATCTCAAAATCCACTACTACCTATACTTGTACAGACTGGTCATCCTGGCATAGAGTTTGATTATACTACATCCCCCACAGTTGGGATCAGCACAACAATGGAAACACCTGGGACAAATAAGACTATGCTTCCTATAATAGACTATTTTCCATGGGTTTGATACAGTCTCTTGAGAGCAACAGTAGTGCATATAATTAACATTTCTTCTGGGATGTTAAACACTAGCAATAAACATTAGGAATAACATCTAGGAAGAAATTTTGATGTTAACTATGGAGGACAATTCTATTAGGGATTGAATGATGTGTAGATGTATATAATATTACCAAAACAAGAGTCAAGATATTTACCTTACAACTAGAAATGTGTAAAGAGAGGTACATAGAAGCTATAGAAATTTGGGGGGGGGGGACTTAAATTCTTTATCTGTGTTCCTCTGATGTATAAAATATATGACTTAATATTTGGTGTCAAGTGAACATGTGTGTATCTGTGTATTTCTCCATGCAAAAAAATAAATATCACAGTTCAAGGTTTCCTTTATTGAGAGGAGGATCTTGATTTTTAAAAAATGTCTGGACCATTACTATTATACATTGAGGACCTATGAAGGTCCATATAAAATTCAAGACAAGACCTAGCTTTCCTGTCTCCCACTCATTATTGTAAGCTCTGGTTTTAAATCCCTGTCTTAATCATGACACCAAATCTTGTTTGAGGTTTCAATTAGAAACCAACCAATAACAGAAAATAACCTCACTCAGCACTGCACAGATTTCATTCAATGAAGTGTGATGACTTGAGAGAACATCATATTGAATTAAAAGATACCTCACATTAGTACATGCCTTTTCAATGTTCTTTCTACTAAAATTTTGGTTTCCAATTCTGATAATTCTCAAGCACACACCTTCAGAGCTTCATTTTGATCACCAGTGCTAATCATGTGTAGGGTAGCTATGCTTTGCATGCCTAGATTCTGTCAGTGCAGCTTATATGGCACCTGATGAGGTAAATTCCCTTTCTAATATGACAGAAAAGCACTTATCAGAATAATAAATTGATTAATGTGCTTGATTAAAGCTAGGGTGCCAGTGAAAGCACCAATGACACCAAAATGTCTCACAATCAAGAAAATGCACTACTTTAATTCTTTTTATCTCCTCTAAATCAAACTGCCAGTGACCACGATTATAGTGTGAGGATTAGCCATCAGACAACTGTCTTTTCAATAAACATCATGTTTGCATAGGTAAAAGACCTTTTGTTAGAGTGACCAGCCACTCTGGCTTGCCAGGGACTGTGGGTCTTCCCAGAATATGAGTACCAAAATCAAGAAAAATCTTTAGAAAACTGAAGTTGACCGCTTTTTCCCCAGTGTACCCCTGCCTAAATTGTTCTTGTCTATATCTTTGCATGATGACCACACATCCTACAGGTGACAAGTCAACATTCACAGAGGCATTCTTCCACCTAAAGATCTCTCTAGACACACAGCCTGCTTTGGCCCAGCACACTCTTCCCATAACTTTGCCTCAAATATATCTCCATGAGACCACTTCCCCAATATACATTGTATTATTTTTTTTCCTACCACTTATATACTCTTTGAAATCATTTTTTATATATTATTTTTGGATTTTGTATAATACATGATTGCATAGTTGTTGATCCCCATAGGATTACCCCACTCCACCACGCTCCCTCTGGTCTCTTTGCCTCCTTTCTTTTTTTTTTTTTTTTTTTTTTTTT
>PVHY01028431.1:0-15231 GCA_004024945.1 Uropsilus gracilis | reverse complement strand
GGGTTCGAGACTACCCCCGGCAACATAGCGAGCTATAGTCTCAGAAAAAAGTAAATAAATAAAATTTTGATGTTTTGTTCAATATGAATTTGGGCATTCATTTTTTTGCAAATATTTTTCCTGACTTTCTCAGGACTCCTTTGAGTCCTGAGACTTTTGCACCCAACAAGGGTGACTCAGTCATTTCTGCTAAACTCTCAGAAAACATTTAGCAAAAACCCTGAACTGTGTGTATGACTTGTAGAGGTATGCTGCCTGGGTTCAAATCCATCTGCCGCTTCTTAGCAGTGTTTGATACAGTCATTTCAATCACGCTTCACAGTTTTTGTTCCTTCTCTGTAAGAGTTCAAGTTCAATTCAGTGTAAAGAAAACACAATCCAGTGTCATCCAAGTACTTAGATCCAAAGGTCTAGCTTAATCTAAGGGTCAAATTCAAAATATCTACAAAATGGACAGCATCTCCTTTGAATAATCCCCTATGAATATAAATTTTAAAAACAAATGGACAAATGTTATCATATCATATATATTGTTTATTTTAGCTCATTCTTTTCTCTTAGCTTAATAAGCCTTTCTCCCAGTTTTCCTTACACTCCCCTTCCACTGTCACAGATGTTAGCATGCCTAACATGTACCTTCCATATTGTGCTCCACATTCCTGTGACGACATACAGACAAAACATACATGTGTATATGCATATCACACATACCTTTATTTATGGGGGGGGTGTCATTTTTCTCAAAGATAGAATTATATTCTTAAGATATTTGAGCATCTTATTTATGATATAAATAATGCCATATAGAAATTCCACCAAGCCAACTGGCATTCCTTCCTTTTCCATGGACAGTCATACTTGAAGTGAATGGTAGTTATCCTTCTGTGTTAATGAAGGTTCAACTTGTTGCTAGTTTTTGACACTTTGAACAAAATAATTAAACCAATGATAAACATGTTCTAATACTACAGTTGTTTTTCTGTGTTCTAGAAGTTTATATAAATGGAATCACATAGTCCATTTGTATCTGGATTATTTTGTCAGCATAATGATTTTGAAATTGAACTGTGTTCTTGCATCTAAAATAGCTCCTTCCTCTTTAGTCTGTTGTACATTTGTATCACAGTTTATCCCTCTGAATATGTATATTGTATATTTTGCATTTTAATAGATACGCTAGGTTTCTTTTTCCAAATATATGTTGTAGTTGTTTTTAATTTTGACTAGCCTGATGATCATAATGTGATCTCTTGTTATTACTTTAATTTGCATTTCCATTTCCTCAACCATAATAAATTCAAGTACCTTTCTGTACATTTGTTGGCTGCCTGGATTAGTACTTTTGGAAATTGCCTTTCCATATTCTTTGATCATTTTTCCACCGAGTTTCCAATTTGTAATATCTCTTACATAAATAACTTTATAGCTCTTATATTATAAAATTAATTATAGGAATTAATATAAATATTATACGAGTTTATTATATAGTTATCACTACAACTGTTTTTTCTCAAGGCTATCATTTGTTCTTGGAATTTGCTTATAATATCTTTTGCCATAGACATTTTAATGTGATCAGATACATCATTTATTTTATTTCCAATCTTGTTATGGTTTCCTTGTCCCTAGATTGTACATGAAGTCTCTTAGAAATTGCTGCAATATTAAATTCTGTTTGTTTTCTCTTAAGACTTTATTCTCTTGGGAAAGTATTTTTTGTATATAGTATAAAATAGGAATTACATTTTATTTTATTTCAAAAGTCAATAACCAGTTATACTGGTTTCATTTAAAAAATAAACTATTTTTCCACTAAGCTGAATTACCACTTGATATAGTGCAAATTAATTCTCATTTACAAGAATATTTTTGGATTCTTTTTTCTTTTTCATGGAACTATTTTTCATTTTTATAAGAATACCATATTTATTTTATAATGACTTTATAGTATATGCTGATGTATGGTAAGACAATTCCCTTGTTATTTAAAAAAATTTTTCCTGAATACTCTTCAGAATTTATTCTTCCATATCAAATTTAAAATCACTTTATCTGTCCTCCCATCCACCAAAAAAACTGAATAATTGTAACAACATCATATTTTTATGTTTAGAGGAGAATTAATAATTTTGTGATATTCTCCCTTCTCATTCAAGAACTTGAAATATATCTATTTAGTTTGTGTCCTGTGACCCTTAATAGGGTAAGTTGTCTTCATATAGACCTGTCTTTATTAACCATATTCCTTGATATTTTTGCTTACTACTTTATGAATAAAGTGTTTGTCTTTTTCTATATGTTTATTACTAGATCATACCTAATTACTTATGTATATTTGTCACATTCTCTGATTCTTAGATTCTCTAATTAACTCTGATACTTTTTAAAAAAACACTAAGTACTCTTGTATTTCCATAACATCAGAAAAAGTATATAGTATTTATTTCTTCATTCAAGTATTTATTCCATTTATCACTTACTTCTTAATTATATTTACTAGATTTTTTTAAGACAGTCAAATTGTCGTAACTGGCTTTCCTCTCTAAAGCCTGATTTTAAATGAAATGGTTTAGTGTTGTTGTTTAGACCTTTAGGGAAGGTTTTTAAATATGCTATTTAAATGGCATAAAGATACTATTTAAGTGGTATCTTTATAGTTGTATTTTAGTTTGTTATATATAAATATAAAATATATTTATTTTATTTAATATTTATGTTCTATATAAAATATGTTTATTTAAATGGTGTAACGATACCATTTAAGTGGTATGTTTATAGTTGTATTTTAGTTTATTTTATTAGAAATGTTTGCTACATTGAACTGAATGCCTTTTAAGCATCTATTGGTAAAATCCTATTCGTTTTTTCCTTTAAGTAATGGCCTGTTAACCAATTTATTGCTATTGAAATTAGTTTTTCTAAAATCAACCCTAATTCATCTATTGCTATAGGTCTTACTATATTGCCTGGGGGTAGTCCCAAACACGCAGACTCAAGTGATCCCTAGCCTCAGCCTCCCAGGAACTGGAATTACAGGTGAGCACCACCACGCCTGGCTATTTTTTAGAGCCTAGGTATCACTATGTTGTCCGCGTAGTCTCAAACTCAAGCAATCCCTGACCCCAGCCTCCCAGCCCTTGGATTACAGGTGTGTGCCACCGTACCTGACTATTTTATTCTATTCTAATTAAATATTTATATCTATATTTATAAATAAAACATAGTTTTTGACAAAGGAGGTTTGATAAATTTCTCTAGTCATGTGAGAGAGTATATTGTCTGATAACTACTTGTAATTTTATCACCATCAATCATACCAGAAAATATTGAGGAGATAGGAAGGTCAGTAGCAAATACAAGTTCTCCAAAATTTTTAAATTTTCACTTGAAAGCTTGAACTTTATTATTGGCAACCAATGCTGTCTTGAAGTGATAGGTATCCTTCATTTGAAAAACGAAGGCGAGATTGGGCACAGTGGCGCGTGCCTTTAATTGCAACCTATGGAATGAGGCCGGGATTAGGAATTGCTTGAGTCCGAGGGTTCGAGACCCACCTGGTGCAACATAGCAAGACCTAATCCCAAAAAATAGCTGGGCATGGTAGTGCATGCCTGTAATCCCAGCTACCTGGGAAGCTGATGCTGGAGATCGCTTGAGTCCCTGATACTCCTGGCAACATGAACCTGCAGTTCCCTGGGGCAAAATAGCGAGACCTAGTCTCAAAAAAAAATTTTTTAATTAAAATTAAATTAAAAAAGAAGGCAACCTTATTTATTTTCAAGAGAATGTGTGCAAGTTACCCATCTTAGCCAGTTTTCCTTCCAGTAAAAGTGACGTTCCGTGAAAAAGCTGGAGCAGTTCATGACTCAATGACATAAATTCTTTTCCCACGACAACCTTCATAGTTCAGTGTACAGCAGAAATGCTTTAGACATCTCTCCAGTTAACGACACAGATGATTAAAAAGATGCATACTCAAGGGTCAAGATGTAATAAGACCAATTATTTCTACTGCCTCAGCAAGGTCATTCTTAAGTGAACAGACATTGTCAAAAACTGAGCATGTGGCAGTGAAAAGCAAAGACAGCTTGTGCCACCCAGTGTCATTGCCTCTATCAGTAAGACCCCAGAAGTGTCACCTACATTTGCTTTTGCACCATTCATTCATACAGTGTCAACAGAATGAAAAAGCAAATAACATCTTAGTGCTATTCACAATACAATTTTGACCTTGCAGATCTTCTGAAAGAATCTCTGGGACCCCCAATGTTCTGTGAACTGTACTTTGGGAACTACTGATTATACAGATTAGGCCCCTTAATTGTTGGTGGAAGGGGCCAAGTTCTTACCCACCTCAGGGACTTGACACAGGATGGTTCCTCTGAGATGCTAATCACATTACACTTTGCCTATTCACCTTTCCTCCTCATCCTCCTCAGAGTTCGAGAGTTAATGTGCCCTGAAGTTTTAGGATTAATGTCTCTTTCACACTGAAGTTATCCTGGGGCCCACTGTTCAACTTTGACCCCGTGCTCTCAGTAAACTCTGACATACCTGCTATACCTCTAACTAGATCCTAATTAACATGCTATTTATATGTTATCCATTTACCATATATGGAATTAAAAATTTCTGGGTCTTGTACTTCTTTTCTGCCTCAATATCCCCTTTACCTCACACATTACATTCAATCAAGATGATGGAGTAAATGAGTGAATAAATGAACTGTTTTGCCTCTAATTAGCCCAGGTGAAGTCATGGCTTCGAGCTTGCGCATGCTTTTCCCCTTTCCTAATCTAATGGTCAGCTCTTCTAGCGCAAGCTCACACAGATAAATTGGGATGAAGAGGGCAGGTGAGTAAGGATAAATGCATTACCATTAGTAAGAAAAGCATTTCAAACTTCGTCCTCAATATTTTGTTGTGGATTTGTAGTCATCTGCAAAGCCAGAAAGACAACTACAGCACTTCCTGATCATCTGAGACCTACTTAAACTTCCTGAGACAGTGAAATCATTCTTATTTATTCATTTACTGAGAGTCCCCTGGTCCCCCAGCAAATACACATGCCTTGCAAAACCTTGAAAAGTCATCGGAAACTCTCCAGCAGTTATGAGCCATAGTTTAAAAACCTCTGAACTAACAAAATTATCATTCTGTCCCAGATTTAAACCGAATTGTGGTGATTATAGCGTATACTCTGCAGTTCTGGTTGAGAGGGCAATTTAATTAGAAGCTTCTATCTTGAGGCTTTTATAACTCCTCCCCATCCCCCCCACCCCAATAATTCTTTAGGATGAAATTTCTAATGCTGTCTCTCAGCCTAAAGGTATGTTTTCTTGTAGAAAGTTGAGTAAAATTCCATTTAGGTTATTTTTAAAACTCAAGAAAAAGGGCAAAAAGGCGGGATTTTACCACTTAAGAAATCAGTTGGATACTCTTTTACTATTTTTCCCCAAATGCATACTGCTTCCTTTAGAACTTTCAAGTTGTTCTTCCTAGTGCCTCTGGCATGTTTGCAGAATTTGGCTGAGCTGTAATGAAGTTGTTCACAAAATGTGTATTGCTCATAGGAAGACTTATTTCTACTCTTTCAAAGAAACTTTCATGGAGAGGCTACATGAGGGATTACGATCAAAATCAAGTCTGTGGATCAAAGTGTATATGTGTGTCTGGAATCGTTGCATTAACACCTTATTAATGAAAAGTCATGAGTCAATCCCATGCTATTTGCTTAAAATGACCATAAGAATGGTTCAGTCTGGGTCCTTGTTTTATTTATTTTTATGTATTTATTTTTTGTGGGGGTGAGGGAAAGCAAAATGAGTATGATTACTCTGGTTTCATTAGAACACAGAATTTGTGTCAAAGACAGTCACATTGATTTGGCTCTGAGTTTCCTCTCCTACCAGCTAAGAAAAGGGGGAAACACACAGGGCTGTGGTCCAAAAGAGCGCCACAACTTGGCTTTTTCAGTATAGACACCTGGGAATGGATCTTTGTTTTAAAGCTAAGGAAACAGATCCAAAAATGTACATAAATCTTGATCCAGAGGAAAAATAAACCATTTTGAAACATGTGCCCTTGCATAAAGCAAAAATGAAATCTAGGTCCACTTTACTATTCTGGAGAAAAGGACTCTCCATCCCAGGGAAGGTGACAGTTCCACCAGTGCTGACAGATCACAGGAGAGGAAGTGGGGTGGAGGTTGAGCAGCACCCAGACAGCAAACAGCTCTCTGGGAGGCACTGTTTTGTTTTCTGCACAAGGAACTAGTTCCTCCAAGGTCATGGGTATGGAACAGGGGCTTGCTTCCTTTCTAGGCTATTGGGTTATACACCTGTCAAGAGTGACCAGGACTTCAGACCTAGGTCACACACTCACCATTAAGTCATTATATCACTAAAAACCAGTCAAAGGCCTAAAATTCAAATGTAGGATCACAGCCTAAATTCAAACAAATGCTAACTTGCATAGTTGTTTGAGTGGTGTTGGTTTTTTTTTTGTTTGTTTGTTTGTTGTTTTTAATTATTTGCTACCCACAACTAGTTTAGGGAGCAGTCAATAACCAAAGGTCTATTTTGTTCCAAAGGAGCATTGGAGGATCCAGACTTCATAAAAGGAATTTTTCTGCATCTATGACCAAATCATTTGGATAGTTAGTAACAGAGATGAATGGAAGTGTAATTAAACCTGACATATAATATGAGTTGAACCATATAAAGTTGCTGATACTTGCCATAAAAAAATTATAATTCCACATAGTTTAATCTAATATTTTCAAAGCTCCCTGGTAGAAAAGTAGTAAATCTACAAGTACAGTGTATTTTTACAGCAATTAAGCTTACTCACATTAAGTTCTTGTGAGAGCCACACCAGAAATATAACATGATCTTAAGTTTCAGGTTCTAAGTACAGAGACTGATCTAGACTGGAAACTTGGTATCCAAAAGAGAAGAGGTACTAGCTTAGTAAGGGAAAATTCAAGAAGGAATTAGACGTTAGATAGGCCTTGGAATCTTCAAAGGATATATATAAAGAGGGAGAAAGAGGCCACTAATGAAAATGTCAAGTATCATTGTCTCATTGTACTGCTTCCTTTTTGCTCAACCACAGTCCCTCCTGTCTATCCCCATAACCCACTAGCTGTTTTCTGCTATAAGACCATTGTACTGACTGTTCTTGAGAATGTTCTTCCCTCTCATTCAACCATAGTTAGCTTCTGTTTCTCATTAAATACCACTGCAGTAGAGAGGCCTTCCCAGAATACCCAATCTAAGGTAGACTTCCCTCTGCCCAGCCCTTTATTATCATTTTGTTTAGTTTTATTTACTGCCAGGAACTTACCAATATAAAACTTATCTTATTTATGTATTTCTTTCTTTCTATTTATATATTTTTGTATGCTTCCCCCAAGAATCATATTCATGTAAGCTTCCAGAGAACAGGGATTTTTCTGGAACAGAGTCAGGTATTTATTAAGCAGTTAGGATGCTCTTGATAGCAAACAACAGAAAACCCTAGTCAAACTAGCTTAAGCAATAAAGGGGTTTTACTGGCTTATGGAAGGAACTGTGAAGGCCAGTGTCCCATGTCCTTAGAGAAGAATACAGTATTTTTACACATCTTCATGCAGCTTTCCACAGCAGCAGCTTCAGCCGAAACCTTCTGGCAATAATTCTCCTATCCTCTGCCACTTTGCATTTGTGTATCCATTGTCCAAGAAAGGGAGCATGTCTGTCCTAGGATTTAAGAATCCAAAATGCATTATGGTCTGTTTTGGATCACTCTGCATGGTTTCTGAAAAGCAAGGATGTTAGCCAGGAAAGGGGACTTGCGGATGAGTAAAACCAGGGTGGAGAAGTAGAAACTAGAAGGAAATGCTGTATGGCCCGGAAAGTGAATAGGGAGGCAAAAGGCACCCACACATCGCCACTAAAATGTGAATGCATGAAGATATTTGGAACTGTGAGGAGCCTTCTTACATTGTGGAGAAAGAGTATTAATAGGGCACAAAGGTAGAAAAGCTAAAATAGGGACATTATTAAAGATCTAAAAGGAAGACGAATTTATTCTTTAATAGGCAATAGGGAGCCACTGAAGACTTGGCATGGTGGCATACTGGAATGAAAGTAGTGGAGCTGGCCAGGCACAGTGGCTCGTGCCTGTAATCTTCAGCCTATGAAGCAGCCGGGGCTAGGGATCGCGGTTCGAGTCCCACCTGGGGCCCATAGTGAGACCTAGTTCCGAAAAAATAGCTGGGCGTGGTGGTGTGTGCCTGTGATCCTAGCTACCTGGGAAGCTGGGGCTGGGGATTGCTTGAGTCTGTGGTACCCTGGGTAATGAGAGCTTGTGGTTCCACGGGCAAAAATAGCGAGACCTAGTCTCAAAAAAAAAAAAAAAAAGTAGTGGAGCTGACCTTAAACACTATAGGTTTTAACTGAAGATTTGCTTATACATAGATTTTCCTTAAATAACATAAATGCAGTACAATGTACTTGTACTTCCTTATGTTTTTCTTAATAACATTTGCTTTTCTCTAATGAATACAGTATACAATCCATACAACATAAAGAATGTGTTCATTAACTTACATTATCAGTAAGGCTTCCAGTCCAACAACAGGCTATTAGTAGTTCAGTTTGGGTGGAATCAAAAGTTACGTGCAGACTTTTAATTATGCAGGGGTCAGTGCCCTTAACCTCTGTGTTATTTAAGGTTCACCTGTGTGGAGGAAAATCAGTTAGCAGTACTTTGTAGACTTAATAGTCGGGGGTTGGGGAGGACAAATGTGGTGTTTGGGCATCAGGAGAGAACTAAAGTGAGGGAAATCAGTGAAGAGATCATCTCAACATTAGGGGAAGGCCAGGATCACACATTCCAAATATAAGAATGGAAGAAATAGCAAAGATTTTCTAAAAAGGGATTAGCCAGATTTGATCCCTAAGTAGATACGGAGGATTAAGTGAAACATTACCTGCCTTTAGAATAAAATCATTCCTGGTTGACTGCGAGGACCCTGTGTTCTTGTTCTACCTGTATCTTGTCCTTTTCTCCCTCCCTCCCTCCCTTTGTGTCACACATGTTTTCCTCTGACTGGTGATGGTCCTCAGATGTGGCCTCTCCAGCCTCAGCACCTCTGCAAGCATTTTCCCCACCCACCTTTACAGTCCTCACTCTTCTGCTTCAGGTCCCAGCTATATGTCACCATCCACAGAGACTGCCCTCACACGCAGACAAAAACACAAACCAGCATTGTTTTTGATAGAGATTATTATTATTATTATTATTATTATTATTATTATTATTATTTTGCAGTAGAACTCATCCAGTTTAGCAGTTCTGTGTGTTTGCTGACCCCTTCATTCTCTTTCTCAGCAGACTTCTTCTGTAGTATCAATGGCAGACCAGGATGTGAAGTTTTAGGTCTAGCTTAGTAGGAGGAAACTTAGTGACTAAGTTTCTATGAGCCAGTTGACATTTTGGGAAAGAGAGTTTATGGAGAGTGGATAACTAGCTTTGATGTGGGTTAGTTGAGTTTCGCAGATATTCAAGTAAATATATAAAATATGAAGTAGTATAACCTCAGAATTTAAAGCTGAAAGGGTTCCTAATCCAGCATTTTCCTGAAATGAGATACATCTCTCTCAGTCCAAGCTTTTTTGCCTCCTCCTCTGCTCTCTTAATTTATCATGACTTGATTTTCTCCTAATTTATAATGACTTGCTCCTCTTACCTTCTTTCTTCTCCTTCTGTGGTTGACAGTTTAGACAGCTTGCAATTAATGGTTTATCGGGTTGAGAAACAGTGCCCTTATTAAGTTCTTTTACTTTGAAAACAAGAAAAATTAGGTTCCAGAGATGCTAAAGGGTTTACTCAAAGTCACACAGCTAGTTAGAGAGAAAACTTGGACTGAATTCATGGATTATTTAAAATCCCTGTTCAGTGCCCTCTCATAAGCCCTTGCTTAGTGTAGAAGTGTAGCTCCAGTCTTAGAAATGGATTGCCTGAAATGGTTCCTTCTAGGAACCAGTTCTTGGTTCCTTTGAGGACCCAATTTAATTCTTCTACAAAGAAGCCACAGAAAGTATATGAGGGTCCTCAAATGTACATTTTGTTCCTATTAAGCATGGATTAATATGTGCTTTTTATAATGCATGATGACACTGTTAAAGAAAGATTTGGTTCCACCAGTGCCTTTTAATAAGAAAAAGTACATTTACAAACCAACTCCATATTAATGGTATTATTAAAAAAATAGCATTACCAAAGATCAAAATAGTTAACAGGCTAGGATTTACCACATTTCTATTCTGCCCCCTTGTGCTTATTTCATATTAGTGCATTCTGTCAGGACAGCTCAGAAAGAAGTGAATAGAATTTTTCTTCCCCTTTGCTTTCAACTTTTCCCACCCCCCCCCCGCCCCATCATCTCTCCTCCCCTTTCCCCACTTATAGTTTAACTTTACAAAATCAATTCATACTTGGAATTTTGTGTGACCATGAACCCCTCCCATGTCTCCTCTTCCCCTCCTCTTCCCTTCCCAGTTTTAGCCATTCATTCAACAAATATTAGTGGATCAACTAGAAAGTTCTGAGTCAGAGGCAAGAACCAATATGGACCCTCCCTGACTTCAAAGAGCTTGCAGTCTAACAGGGAAAGCACATGTCAAACATAATCATTGACATCATCACTTTTGTAAAAGAGAAAGAACAAAGGGCTGGGAAAGTAATTACCTGGAGCCCCATCCACATTCATCCAAATCTAAATAGTACCCTTCTATTTTCAAAAATGAATTCTTAAACACAGTTTTGTAAAGAATTATTTTTTCAACTGGGTAGTAAATAGGCAGCATTTTTAAGTGTTTGAGGATAAATGCAATCCAATAAATGAAGTCACAGCGTGATCTTTGTCACTGATTTCAGTACTGCCGTCAAGTATTCAGTGTTGATGTCTGTCACAAGGAAATGTCATAGTAACATGTTATAGCTTCCCCGTGAGATTCACCATCAGCAAATTCACAGCAGATTCACACAGGCTTAAGTGTGACTTTGGTAAGCCAGCTCACTGGAGGAGAGCTGAGGACAATATGAGCAGGCCCAATAAATAATTGCCCCCATAATTAACTTAGGTATAATCTCTTCCACAAAATATACTATGTCAGATATTGTGCTAGGGTGGACAAAACCAAAAACAATTCACAAAACATAAAAACAGTAACAAACTACCAATCCCTGCATTGGACAAGCTCAGAGTAGTGCAGGGAGGAAGAGCAAGAAAAGATATCATTACAGCTTTTCAGGGTTTATTACTGACGATCATTTTATGACTGGGGAAATGCACAAAATATCCTACTGAGATGAGAATGCATGATACGTAGGATGAATTTGGCTGTAAGTAACAGAAAACACAATTAAACATGATTTCAATAAAGGGCCTTGTCATCTTATACAACAGGAAGTCCAGGGATGGCATTTTGGAGCCAGTGAACTTGGCGACTCATCAGAAATAGATGTGTTCTTCCTTCTCCCTTGTGCCATTGGCAATATTGGCACAGTCTTTCCCTTATAACCCAAAGAAGCGGGTAGTGGGAAAAGATGGCATTTCCTCCTATTTTACAAGCTCCCCACCCAACCACAGACATCTGTGATCCACGACCCAGGTTTGGGTCCCCTGCCCAAAGGTTAGGGTAATCATGGGCCAAGCAACATGACATCTGAAGAGCTGGCCTTCAGCCAGCCTCCTCACACATGTGACCTTGAGAAACCTGAACTTGACCAGGTTCTTCTAAGAGCAATGAAAATGGAAAGACGTGGCCATTACTAACTAGACATCCTGTGACATCAACAACCACACACCTGCATCACCCCCACTGATAGGTGGCATGCCCCAAAAATCTTTGTGGTAGCTCTGGGAAGTAATTGCATGGAGAGTTTACACTTTTTTCTTTTTGATTTTCTATTTCCAAATTTACAAAAGTGAACTTAGGCCCTTTATGATCCAAAGTAAAGTCTATGTTAAAAGTCAAGTAAAGAAATAAACAATAATTTGGAATCACTGAAACAGCCTAAAGAACATAGAGTAGGAACATAGCATCAGCTGATATAGTCCCTACCTAAAAGAAGTTTAGGATTTACTTAAGACACATTAGATTGGAAATTGATACTAAATATTAAACATAACTCTGATTTGGAAAACAGTTAAACCAGAACACTATATGGATTTTATGTATATCAAGTCCTATAGAGTACGATAAATAAAATTAGCCATCAGGGTCAATTTAAGATTTTTTTTAATCTTACAGTCACCACAGATATAGGCTAATTTTTTTTTTCTACAACTGAGTAGTGTCAGTATCAATTATGCTAATTCTACCAAGTTAACAGTAATTGTGCAATAATTCAAGGAAGGCTGAAGACATATTGTGCTCTCATCTAGGCAAAAAAGGAATAGGCACTATCTTTCATGGAGGATTATAGAAGGCTGATCATCTTGTTCTTAAAGAAATGGAATGGACGCAGCATCCAAACACATGTAGTTCTATGTATAATTTCCCAAATGTCAATGGAAATGCAACTAATTTAAGTCTAAATAATGACCTTGATTTGAAAGGTCATTATTATTTGAAACAGGCCACAAAGTGGATTTGCAATACATCAAGTCCTATATAAGACTGTAAATAAAAATCAACTATAGGGTCGATTGTGAAACAATTTCCAGTCTTAAGGTAACCCCCCATTCATACTGATCTTTGTCAGAGGATCTGAGAGTCTGAGAAAGATGAAGAGAAAGGTATTGTTTATTTTGATAATGTTTTCTTTAATTTCCATTTTTGTTTTTTAGCATCCTTGTTTATTTTTTCACATTTTAAGATTTCTCTCCTAGGTGTGGTTACCATAGTTTTCCCACCTTCAAAGTGATCACAGTTCCTCCACCATACTCTGCCAGATTCTCCTCACCACTTTTTGTCTTCCCCTCTTCTATTCACCCCTTTCACCTCCTGAGTGTCTCAGATCTGCCATCTGCTTTCAAGGGTCAGTCTTACAGTTTATCTTTGTCTGACCCTTTGTTTGTTTTCTCTAGCTTACACATGTAAATGAAACCAGCTGGTATTTACCTTTATCCTCTTGGTGCACTTTGCTTAGAATAATCCCTTCCAGCTCCATCCATGTTGCTGCAAATGACATGAGTCTATCCTTTTCATTGCTGAATAGTGTTCCATTTTGTATATATACCACATTTTTTTTAGACTAGGTCTCGCTATTTTTACCTGTGGAACCACAGGCTCACATTGCCCATGGTACCATGAACTCAAGCAATCAGCCTCAGCTTCCCAGGTAGCTGGGATTACAGGTGCATGCCACATGCCCAGCTATTTTTTGGGGACTAGGTCTCGCTGCATTGCCCCAGGCGGGTCTTGAACCAAGATCCCCAGTCCCAGCCATGACTCACAGGCTGTCACTTACAAGCATGTGCCACCGTGCCAGGCTCATATACCACATCTTCTTGATACATTCATGTGTTCTGGGGTATTCAGTTGTTAGTGTGACTCCTTGAGTCCTGGACTTGTAATTATCTAAAGATGGGTAGAACACATTCAGTGGAAACTGAACTCCAATCCACTTGTTGGGGATTTCTGAAATCACATCAGCACCATAATTTATCATAAAAAGAGAACTAACAACCAAATATAGTGCTTACCTCCTTAGTTCATTCAGTCAACTTCCTTGAAGTTTCACCTTTTGTTGAACTTCTCAGAGCTACTTACACTTATGCAACACTTGACAATTTCCAAGGTCATTCCCACATAGCTTCTGCAACCACTTGTAAGATAGTAGTCTCACTATTGTACAAATGAGAAAAAATAAGATTTAGAAAAATAAAATGACTTACTCAAGGTCATGACCTTGAGTGACTGAGTCCATTTTTCTTAATCAAGGTATAATTTATTCAAGGTCAGGTTCTTTTCCCCTCATAAACACAGTCTTGATATTCAGACATAAAAGCAACAGTCAACAAAGAAGCACTAGATACCTGTGTTGTGTTGAGAATGGTTATATTTCAAAAGTTGTTACAGACTTCCCTTCTCTTTTTTTTATCTTTTTATCTACATTCCTGTTCTCTGTTGTTATCTCTCCTACTGCCTCTTTTCTCTATGTCTGTTTTTCTCTATTTCTTTAACATAAAATACACAATTATGATGTTTGGGGTAAACACAAATGTGTCAAGCGAAGTTCTCTTTTTCATCCATAACTTTTTATTGCCTTATACAACTTTTGGTTCAATATAACCAGCATTAGGTAGACTCAGATACTACTATATACCAAAACCAAAACCATTCTCTACCACAAAGGAGACCATGGCATAGTTTGAAAAAATTAAATGCATTAAAATTGTATTATTAGCTACTTAAAATACCTCTCATCATTTATAAAACAGTATCCCCTTTGGTTTCTCATCTTTTCAGCTCAGTAAGTATCCAATGAACCAAAAGATTCTTATTTATCCTGATTTTCCCATATCATAATTCAAAAGCTAAATTATCTGTTACCTTGCCTATTGAGAAACTTTAATTTCCAAACCAAGACTGGGGGGAGATGCGGGAAAGCTTTAGTGATAGTATGCATCTCAGTATAGGCAATTGAAAGCCTACATTCCTCTCAGCTGACGTAACTAGTTTTCTACATTATTGTTAAGCCTCTTCCTTGGCCCTGAATGTAACAGTACTCAAGACATTACCTAATTTTTTAGCGTATTTTTGTGGGCTCATCTTGAAGAAATGGCCTTGAAAGATTATCTTGAAATAGCCAATTTGTTTAAAATCCTTGGCTTCACAAGTCAAAAGAGTTCAGTGAGTAGAGAAGTACAAGCTCGGCCATTTCCATTCACTTTCCCTCCCTTACTCAACCATATCAAAGTCAGAGTGCACTCAATGGTCTAATAATAAAAAGGGGAAGTTATCCTTGTTTTGCACATTGATGAAATCAAAGAATTAGATGTATTAATAAAATTTATTGTCTACATATACAATCCATTCCTTATGAACTAGCTTACAGTGAGGCAACCTCTATGTCATCCTGATGACATAGCTAAGCAAAATGTGGTAAAGTTCTAAGTTGCGCTAGAAGTAAAGATTTCGATGTCAGTGAATTTGATGTCTAACAAAAAGTGAAAAATAAACAGGCTTGTAAAACATTAATTCATCTAGCAAAAACATGTATAACAAACAAA
>PVHY01028430.1:0-15248 GCA_004024945.1 Uropsilus gracilis | reverse complement strand
CCCCAACAGGACACCTGCAATGGCCTTTGCAGAGAGGCCCCCTCCTCGCCCGTCAACAACAGGCGACAGGAATGATGACGACCCAAACAACCAGTCTGGTGGACAACTAGCTCTCCCTGGCCCAGGCTGAGATGCTCAGAGCTGCAAACACGAAGAAGGTGTTTTTAGAACCGTTTCTATGACCCAGACGGAGCTGCCATCCAGATTCAGGTCCCGGGGGCAGGGGGGGCAGGGGGGGCGGGGCCCCCATTTCTTCCCTCCGCTTGTCACAACAAGGCAGGACTTCTCGTGCAGGAGCCCCTCGCCCAGGGAGTGATTCAGGTGCCATGCCCGGCTGCCTCCCGATAGAGGACAAGGAGGCGCCAGCCTGAACACCCCCACTCCCAGGGTGAATTGGCCCAAATTTCCAGATATTGGAAACAGAATGTGTCCCTGTTGGCTGCTGAGATCCCTGCTAATTAATATTCAAAAGCCTCCAAGAGGAAAAATGGATACCTAAATCATACATATGTATATGCCTTTTAAGCGTGATTATAAAGGCAAAATAACCCCTCACTTGGTTAAAATCCAACTTGAGTCAACATACAAAGGTGACTGCACTATAATCCTAGACATATCTGCATTATGTAGGCATGTTACTGCGCCCCCAGAACCTCTCAATAGTAATTATTATGCCAAGCACCCTGTTGGCACAATTATACTAAAGCTCTAATTAGTAGCAGTAAGATTAGAGCCCCTACATGTTAAATCTGTAGAAGCAACGCTGAGTGAAGGATTTAAAACAGTTTCAAAACATTGTATTGTCTTTATTACAGTCTTTATACTTCAGTAAAGAAGGGTTTTCTATAAAATGCACTTAAAATAATCTGGTCCTGTCACTAAAAATAGGAAAGATAAGGTAATTGCAGTCAAACCTTGCAAGGCGGCTTGCTACCTAGGTGCATTAAATCCAAATGACAAACCCGTGAACCCCGGTGGGGGCCGCGTGCTTTCTCCCTGCTGGACGCGCGGTGTCTTCCAGCCATCAGCCGGCGGAACACGCAAGGCCCGGCCTGTCACCGGCTCCCTGCCTTGGGCAGCTTTCTTGTCGCCTCGGGAGCCAGAGGCAGGGGACTTGCCTCAGGACTGAGTCTTCGCCACCATCTGATGGCAGCGTTGGAGGAGTCAGGGTCACCTGTCTCCTCAGAGAGGGCGGCTGAGGCCTTGAGACCAGGCACCCAGGCTCTTGCCACCTGCTGGGTGCCCCCAAGTGGAGGCCCCCCAGGAGATGGGCAGCTGACCCCGAGAAGGTCCCAGTCCTGTGAGAGAGGCCGCAGCCCTCAGCGGGGTGTCACCGCTCCTGCCATGGTGGGAAGCTCCCAACTGGGGGAGGTGGGAGGGACACAGATGGGCGAAGCCAGGTGTGTCCTCGACTGGGGTTCTCATCCCTGGAAGTGAGGTCTTAAGACCAGGCTCAGGGTTTAACGGAGCAGCCCGGAGGGCTGGGGAGGGGCAGATAGAGTCATGTCCTATGGCTGGAGTAGGCAGGGTCTGCTCTGCGCCTTGGGAATGACAGGGCGAGCGAGAGGCTATGGCTGGGGCTTCCCTGCCTGCACCACATCCTCAGGCTTGTCTGCCTGGACGGGGGCCGTTCTCAGCAGAAACGCCCGGTCTCCCCAGCCTGGGTGCCCCCCAGGGGAAGATGGGGTGTTCTGGGTGCATGACGGTGGGAAGAGGTCTGCAGGATGTGGTCTGCAGCAAATTAAAACTATTAAAACACACACACAGACGCAACAGACACACAACACATGGACACAGAGACATAGACATACAACATGTGGACACGCACAGAGACACACATGGACATCCACAAGCATGCACAGACACACACAGAGAGACATACGGACACACAGAGCGATGCATGGACACATATGAACACATGGGCACACACAGATGCACGCAGACACACAGGCACACGTGGATACACAGAATATGGACCACATGGCACATGAACACATGGACATAGACACGCTGACATGCACGGAAACAGACATGAACACACAGAGCCAGACACACAGAAACATGTGGAAACACATGGAAACATGGGCACACAGAGACACAGACACACATGGGCACATGTAGAGACACACCAGACACACACGGACACACAGAGAGACACATGGACATATATGAATACACAGACACATGCAGACACACAAGCACATATGGATACACGGAATACGGACCGCATGGCACATGAACACACAGACACGTGGACATTGACACACTGACACACATGGCAACACACACACGGACACACAGAGCCAGACACACAGAAACACGTGGAAACACATGGAAACATGGGCACACGAGACACAGACACATATGGGCACACGTAGAGACACACCGGCACATACACGGCCACACACAAACACAGGCAGACGCACAGACACACACACACGAGGAGACACTGCAGCCGCCCTGCAGACAGCACTACTCCGAGGGCAACACTAGACCCAGCTCTCGGGGGAGCGGCCGCACTCACATCTGGAGAAGAGATCCTCCTCGCGGGAAAAAGCACCTGAGTGTCTCCCTGGAAGCAAATGCAGCGTCTCAGCTGCTTCCGCCCGGCTGAGACACACGAACTCGGGCCACCTTTGGGCTCGCGGAGAGCGGAGGTGAGACCCCCCCAGAACCTCCCTCCAGGTGGGCATCAGTGTTACTTGGTTGCAACTTTCACCCCAGCTCAGCCCCAGGACTGGTGGTGCTACACATGGTGCATGTGTGTGCACGTGTGTGCACGTGTGTGTGTGCATGCGTGTGTGTGTCCACGCGTGTGTGTGTCCACTCCAACGTCCATTGCTAAGTGGGGAGACGCCGCCAGAAGAGCCCTGAGCCCTCATCACACACGGATGCAGCCACACGGCCTGACTACCAGGACGAGCTCTGCAGACGTGAAGACAGGAGAGCCCCATCCTTCCTGGCGTCCGTGCTTCATGCTAGCTTTGCTCTCTCGGCCGCGTGGAAGTGAAAACGCCCTCCTGCCTCTGAGGCTATCTTACGGCCGTCATAATCCCTGCCTTCACATGCATGTACGTTTTCTCTCCGGAAGCGAGTCGCAGGAGAGCCGCTCTCTCCACCACCGATGCCGAGCTATCAAACGCCTATGAGGTGGTCACTTTCATTCCGCGGTGACACATAGCAGCTCATCTTGCTGGAAGGGTGAAGTGGCTCCCTGGGGGAAAAGGCACATCCCTTTGGATGATTCCTTTTTTTTTTTTTTAAGAAGAGCAGTGGTGGCTGACAGATGGCCTTGGTGGGAGAGGCGCTGCGGACAGATACAGTTTCTTTTTACACATTTATGAAAGTTGTAGATATGGATGCTTGGTGATATGCGGTGGCCAAGGACAAAGGCCAGGCTGGGTGGACAGAGGGGATTAGATTTCAGATCGGTGGCAGATGGCTGGCTTAGCGGAGTCAGATAAAATTAAAAAGGGGGGGGGTGGAGAGAAAGAAACCACTTTCCATGAAAAGTTGCATCTCTTAAGACAATAGCCGCCTGCAACCTTCGGCTGTCTTCCCCAGCCGGTGTCAAGTTGCTCGCTTTGAATGTCTACTTCAAACGTGCATTTGGTTTTTGTCTTCGCAGGGAAGGTGGGATTAGGCTTCTTCCCTCAAGTTTAGCCGAGGGAAACTAGGAAAATAAAATAATGAACGGTCTGCCTGACAAGCTGGGAGCAGGTTTTTTGTTTTGTTTTGTTTTTTTACAAGCCTAGAGGTAAAAATCCACATTTCCCCCCCTTTTTTTTTGCTTACTCCATCCCTACCATTTAAACCTATCCCATCTCCAGACCCTTTGTCAAACAACCGTACAACATATTTAGTGTTCATTGGTCGTGCAGAAATGATTCATCGGCGCCCTGACGAAGTCCCACAATATTTATGGCTTATGCCATTCCATGTTTTCTGGCCATGCAGTTTGCTAGATTCCATAGATTTACTGGCTCGGCTTTTTTTTATGACTGACATAGCAATAACCAGATTGCAAAGATATTTATGTTGTTTGGGGCTTAGCAAGATAATTAAAGGATATAAATTAATCAAGTGCAATTAATTAGAAACTTTATGTTCGCAGCAGTCCTTCTTTGCATGTATAATTTATATTTATTGATTTCCTGGCTTTCATTAGCCTATGAGATAACAGCACAAATGCATTAGAGAAGAAAATGCACAATTAGCGTGAGCGTGAACCGGGCATAATGGATAGATCAGCACATGTTTGGGGCAAATATAAAGCTTTGTTAACTGTCATAAGCAGTTAGAATTGATGAGTGGGATTTCGCGACATATCTTTCCGCTGATTAACGGCGTTTTTAAAGAGTCCCCTTAATGGGGAGCTGATAGGTGGGCTAAATTTACATTTTAATCAGAATATTTATGATCGAGGCAGCGCTGGAAATCCATTGGCAGAGGGGGAGATGCCTTCCCCGCGGGACCGGTCAGGGTGTCTGCTGAGGGGGCCCTCACCCGCTCCCTCTCCCCTCAGCTGTCCAGAGGAGTCTTGGGGTACGCAGGGCATGGCGTCTGGGGGAGCCCTATCACTGGTCGCGTTTGTCTGTCTCCAGGACAAAGAGCAGAGGTGGGAGGTGCCCGGAGACGGGCGTCCAGTTCCGTGGGGGCGTCTTCTGACTTTGGGTGTCCACTGTGTGGGCCGCGGGGACCTCTGGGGCAGGGCAGCCCCCGCTTGGAGGCTGCTTTTGCCATGTCCTAACCAGCTGAAAGCCCACCCAGCCCCCAGGAGTCCACACCCGAGGCAACAGCCCAGGTCCAGAGGAGTGACCACTGGAGCCGCTGCGCTGATAACCGCGCCCCTTTCAGACCAGGACACAGGGGCTTCTGAGCCATCAGCCCCCCAGCCCCCCAGCCTGGTCCTTTGCAGCCGGGACCGAGCTGGGATGTGGACCAGCCAGGAAAGCCTTCCCGAGAGACGGTCACGAGAGCCTTCTGCTTCCGTGAAGAGTTGAGGGCAAGCCTTGCGCCCAAGGTCTCTGTTGGAGACCGAGGCAAGGCCTCCTAGCAGCCCCAGTGCTGTTCCTCACACGGTTCCATGCTCAGGGCCAGAACGCCTCTCCCCATGGTGCTCGTGGGCGGCTTCCCCAGACAGACCCTGGACAGCCCGCAGCAGAAGGCCTCGACCTGGGACTGGGAGAGGCCCCCGGCTGGGCTTGCAGCTGTCTGGGGAGCCGGCCCCCAAGCCATCTGGCTGCGGGGGGCTAATTCTCACGGCTCCCTGGTCGAGCTGGATTAGAGATCCACCAGCCACGTCCCGGGGTAGTGATTCCCAGCCTGGTCTTTAGCCCGAGGGACGCCAGGAAGCCTCTGGAAAGAAGAGTCAGTACGTCCCCCCAAGGGGGCGCGTGTCCGAGCAAAGCCAGGCAACCCCCCCCCCAAAAAATGACCCAAACCAGGGCACCCAGACCGGCCTCCTGAAACCAAGACAAAATCCAGAAACCATCGCCTTCCTTCTCTGGCCCCTCTTTCTTCCCCTTTAGGCTCCATCCTCAGCAGCTCTGGGGGGTTCACATGACCCCCTGTTTCCTGGTGAACCCCAAAGTGTGGGGTCAATGCCAACTGTACCTACCCCGAGGTCAGGGCAGTCCACAACAGGGGAAAACCCTGCTCATTTAGCTGAGCGAGCAGGAACCAGACAGAAGCAAATATGAGATGAATATAAGTGCCGAGGGTAACGTTTCTGCCTTGGAGGGTGCTAAGCCCCCTTTCCCCCTTTTCATACTAATTATTATTATCATTATTAGTATCATTTTACCCCTCAATTGCCTTCGGATGTTTTCCAAGAGGAACCGCGCGATCGGCTGGTGAGCGTTCCACGGTATTATTTATTTCATGTAATAAAATGTATGTAATGATCATGATTAATGTTTGTTTATGGTGGTATCATTGTGTTTTCCTTCCCGTCGCAGTGTGATACTGGCTTAATTAAACTTGGGAGAGGGTGGGGGTGGGGTTGGGTGACAGTCTTCAGAACTTTATGCAATAATGGGATCTGCACTTAGGCGCACTCACGTGTCGACTAAGATGAAGATGTCCCCATAAATGACGGATTCTGTTTGTTCTTTCCAAGGGAAGTCCATTCCCCGTTCTTTATTGGGTAATTTACAGATGAATTTGCGGTGCCTCGGACCAAATGCTTTTATGTACAGAAATAGCAACGACAGTAGAAATTATGGTAATTGAAGAGGGCTGGAGTTTAGGTTTCTCTCCGATCATCCGAAACGATCATCAGCATCTTCCCTAGCCATCATCGGGCTCCAGATTCCAGATGATTTTTTATTAGTTTGTTGTACAGTTTTAACTGTTTGTTCAGGGGCGAGAAGGGCTGGGAGGGACAACAGCGAAAGAACGTCTCTGCTGTGAGAGCGTCTCCCCGAAGGGAAAAATCAAATCGGTCCAGTGAGTGCCTTTTTATTTTTGGGATTTCTGACGCCACCAGCCTGGGCTTTGCCCAGACAACTGCAATTTTCTCATTTCCCCGGGAAACGTAGACGTGCGTTCTAAATGCAAGCCACAGAACTTGAAAATCAATTGCAATGCTCCGTGCTGTTCTTCCGCTGAGTTCACATGCGTCTTAACATGTCATTTCCAGTTTGCAAAGCGGTTTAATATCTATGATTTCATTTCCTCGCATTGCTAGTGGCAGGACATGAAATTTCCCCCATGGTGTATGTGTCATCTAGGATATGCATCGTGCATGCGTATGTGCATACATGTGACTATGTGTACATTTTCTTGTAACTTTGTACCTTTCCATCATGCCTCGTGGAGATATTGCTTGTTAATCTGTCAAAATCTGGTTTAACTGGAGACACTGAGGATGCTGACAGATTTTCTTTCTTTTAAGTAACATTGAATGAGTACTGTGGTGGGTGGATTCATGCACACAGTCATAAATACATATGCACATACCTGCATGTACGTGTGAACCTCTGCATACACATGTGTATATTTACATAGACATTTTGGGGAAAAATCAGGCTCTGTTAAAAAATAATGCAAAGTTTTGATAGTCTGATAAATCGCTTCCCAAGAAGATTGCTCCCATGTTGACTACAGAATAATGAGATGGGATTTATTTTCCCACTTTCCCTGAGCTTCCAGATAATATCAGACTCTCAACTTTCACCAACTTTAAAGAAAAAAACCAGTATCTCCTTATGATCAGTTGATTTCTTCCCAACAAGCTGCAAGAAGTCAAGCATCATTTTCATCTATACCCGTCACTCTTCTTCATAGAATCTCTTGTTCACGTCATTTGTACCTATTTCTTTTTGATTATTTCTAACTTCTCGTCAGTTTATAAAGAACATGCGTTACTCTCAATTCCTGGATGATGAACTATATTGCATCTCAGTCTCTCGTTTGAGTTTGAACTTGGCAAATCTCGACACGCTTTAAAGTCTGGATCACATTTATCAGAAAAAGGGATTCTGTGAAAGAAGAAAAAGACATTCCGAAAAAGAGGACGTGTCTGGTCTAAGTTTATTCTGCCTTGAAGGGAGGAATCCAAGACCAGAATCCCACTCGGTCCTACCCCCTAAACACACACAAGGCCATTGCTCTGGCTCCCACGATCTCGGCCTTGCAGTGGTCCCTCAAACAGTGCGTCAGAGGAGAAGGGGACCATGATGGACCCTGTCAGACTCCCCTGGGTCACCTTCAACCCCGAAGGAAGTTGTCTGTGTCTGTGTCCTCTCAGCGCTCAGTCCCACTCCCACACCCGGAGGCCTGCCGGGATGAGCTCCTCGGCCTCTACCCTCCCTGCACAGCGTGTTGGTGGTCTGGCTTCCGGGCACCATCTATCAAGCTGGCTGGCGAGACAGGTGTTTCTGTCATGATGCCCTCCTACCCTCAAGACTGACCTTTCCTCACTCAAGGATCCCGGGGCAGATGAATGGCTCTCATTACCGGAACCTGCTTCCGCTGGCTGGCAACACGCACGTCAGGGTGAGACGCGGGGGGTCCACTCCCCTCGCCCTGGCCTCTGGCCTGGCGTTTGGCCTGTCACCTGCGTGGGTGACCTTAGTTAGATGCCAGCCATGCTCATGTCTGCACCGCCGGTCACTTTGCACAGACATCGTGTGTCCCAGCCCGGCTCCGCATGTGGGGGGGGTGACAGGTGGTCCTGGAAGAGTCAGACGGTGCTCAGCCGGCCCAGCAAGCAGACTCGTGAGCAGCTGCAGCTGCAGCCTGGGAGAGCCATGAGCTCAACCTGGAGAGCCATGAGCTCAACCTGGAGAGCCATGAGCTTGACATCTTTCATTGAAGGTTTTATTTTATTATTTTATTTTATTTTTTGAGACCAGGTCTCGCTATGTTGCCCGGGATAGTGTCGAACCCATGGACTCAAACAATCCCCAGCCTCAGCCTCCCAGGTAGCTGGGATTACAGATGCCCATCACTGCACCCAGCAGGAATGTTTGACATAACTAATATTAATGATAAATACATTGCCTAACATATCCCATACTAAATAATACGTCGAATATCAATAAACTAATACCAATACCAATGACATTTAGAGACAGAAAACTAATTGCTTACTGCCATCACACCTGAATGGTTTGTCACCAGCAGTACATGACAGAAAAGCTTCTCTTGGCAAATTCGGCATCATGGTCCAGCTCAACCATTTTGGAAGGGGGACGTGGTTCATACAAAGTGTCAGGAAATGTTGAATTCATTCTTCTCCTTTATTTTATTTTAATATCACTGATCTATAGGATGGCAGTTTGGATTCTTTGAGAAAGTGTTAGCTAAAAATGTTATCACTAGTTCCCTTTCTATTTCTGCTGTTGTTGTTATTGTTGTTTAAGTTGATAGACTGTATTTTCTTAGGGCAGTTTTGATACCGGATTGTGAGTGACACAGTTGAAAGTTGAATAGGTGCCAAAATGCCCTGGTGGGTGGGGTCTAAAAGACCCGGGAGAGAAAATGGGAAGCGGGAAGAGAGGGTGGAGATAAAAGGAAGGAGCGAGGGAAAAAAAGGGGGGGAGGAAGGAGAGGAGAATAGCAGGCTGAGAGAACAGGCCCACGTGACCTGGCCAGGGGAAATCCCCGAAGAGTGAGCTGGAGGTGGCAAGGAGCCATGGTGGCCGGCAGAAGAGTGGACGGTGTGGAGAGTGTGGCCCCAGAACAAGACAGCATCGTGAGCTGGTCCTTGGCGATGCCAGGGATGGGGAAAGCTGATTTGTGCATCAGCCGTTTTGGAAGAAGTCTGAAGAGCCTTGGAGAAGTGGAGCAGCTCGGAACACTGGAGAGAGAAGAAGCGAAGAGAAGATGCTGGAGAAAGACTGGACTTTGCAGGGTGCCTGCCTCAGGCTGGGAGGGGCGAAGGGCGCCATCTTGGACATGTGTTTTTCGGAGGTTTTGGGACTGAAAATGGCGACCGGGGTCATATAACAGCCACTTGTAGCTTTGAAGACTTTTGTTTTCCAAGTTAATCCTTTATTAATAAAACCCTGTGGATGACCTGCATTTGAGTGGCAGCTGCTATGCACTGATGAGGGGACCTGGAGAGCAGAAGCCGCATTTTAAAAGTTTTTTTTCCCTCCTGTGAACTCTTAATTGGTGACTTCTGCCCCTTTTGACCCAATTTCAGTTTGAGGCTCACAACAAATGGGGTGGAAGGCACAGAGATTTTCCCCTTTAGCCCCCTTTCCACACACAGTGGCCCTCACTCTAACATCCCCAGGGGCGTGTGCATCCGTGACAGTGAGGGCCCGTGCTGGCTTACCATCACCTCTCAGGGTCCGTAGCTCATGGTGGGTCCTGCTTGGTGTTAGGCACCCTGTGGCCAGCGGCACGGCAAACTTCCCCCATGCTAGCGTCAAAGGAGCCACATCACTGTTCTGAAAGTCCTTCTTCTGTGCCCCGCTTGTTCAAGCTTTCTCCCCCAACCCTAGCAACCAAAGATCTTTTTACTGTCTCCAGTTTGCCTCTCCCAGGATGAGACAGAGTCGGCCTTAACCTACTTCCTTTCCTCTTTGTATCAGAGTATGTGTGTGTACCTGCAGACCCAAGTTTATTTTTGTTTTAGATAACACAAAGAAAGAAAACTACAGACCAGTCTCCTTGATGAACACAGAGGCAAAAATTCTCAACAAGATCCTAGCAAATAGAATCCAGCAATGCATCGAAAAGATAACACACCGTGACCAAGTGGGATTTATCCCTGGGAAACAAGGATGGTTCAACCCTGGAAAATCAATGCATGTAATCTAACACATCAACAAAAGGAAAGATAAAAACCACATGATCATGTCAATAGATGCTGAGAAAGCATTTGACAAAGTTCAACATCCATTTATGATCAAGATTCTTGAGATTCTAGGGGTAGAAGGAACATAATAAGAACAATATATGACAAACCCACAGCCAATATCATCCTAAATGGTGAAAGACTGAAACCTTTCCTTCTGAGATTGGGAACAAGGCCAGGCTGCCCACATTCATCACTGATTTCCAATAGAATGCAGACCCAAGTTTAATGGGGGAGGAGGTTCCCCCACTTCAGGCAATGCCCGGAGGCCAGCACAGCATCCCATAATTTAGCTCAATTTTGACACCATCTACCTGAGACAGCATCACATGTTTGAGGTTCACGTCTCAGTTCTATGGGATGGCCCTCCCCACACAGTACGTTGCCTTGGGGCCAAGTCCAGACCCACAGCCTAGAGACTGGAGGTTCTTTTTATTTTATTTTTATTTTATTTTTTCAATTGATTGTACACACACCCACATACATATATGTGTGTATATATATATATATATATATATATATATATATATATAAAATCACCATCTACCATGGGGTTCTCCCATCACCTTATCACCCGTGAACCATCTTAATATTCTGTGCCTTCCCCCGATTTTACTGGAGGTGCTGATCACCCCTCCTTGGGTCTGATCAATTCTCTGGGGCAACACATGAAACTTAGATATTTTTACAGACTAGATTACAAAGTTGATTGCAAGGATATCAAATGATACCCAGCAGCCGCTGGATGAAGAGATCTATAGGGTAAGTGTCCAAACAAAGGAACTTCTGTCCTGGGAGTTTCGTGCACCCAGCCGGAAAGAATTCTGCTCCCCGACCTTGAAGCTCCCCAAGCAGGGACAGCCAGATAGAGGAGATGGGCAGGGCAGGGTCTGAGGAAAGGACTAGCGATTTCTATGTACACTTCTGGCTGCCACACCCCCTCATTGGTAATAGACCATTGATAATTGGCCATTGGTGATTGACTATTGGTGAGCAGCCACCCATGATTGGCCATCCATGATTGGTGAGTAGCCATGCATAGTTGAGCATCCAATTGGCCTTTGGTGAGTAGCCATCCGTGACTGGCCACTGGTGATTGATCATTGGTAACTGATGCTAACTCCAGTCCTTCCTCCCCATGAAATAAGGACATGGCATTGAAAGCAACAGCCCTCTATTCATGATCAGTTTCCATGTGACAACTAACCCTCATCCTCAGGTGTTTTCCAAAACTGGCCTCATTCACATACATGGGAAGGGGCTTGTAACTATCAAGACATCTATTTCACTTCTGTGACTCAGATGCATTTTCAGGAACAGAAGACAAGAGATCAAATGTCATCTCCCATTTTTTCTTATAAATAAATACCAACTACTACAGTGAATACCAAAGCTGTGACTGTGAGTCAGGAACTGGAGACAAAGTTCTCCTATATATCTCCTATATATCTCCAAATATATAGGAGAAATGGAGTTTGATCACCTAATGGTCCCGAATGTCTTTAAATCACAGTATTGTTAAGACTTATGATTTTACCTTTGGGGAACTACATTCTAAAGTCTGAGAGAGCCTTTCAGTTGCTGGCTGGGGTCATCTATGACAGCAGATCCGACTCAGTGCCAGCGGGGAGTCTTGGGGGTTGCTAAAGTCCCTGCACCTCTGTTCTTAACACCCGATCTGAATCAGGGGACTCTGAACTGGGAACTGTTCTTTGTCGAGTCTGTTTTTTTTCTGATTTTAGCTTCCTTCTCTACAATTGTATGCTTTCTTTTGTGTCTGTGGCCACTCTTATTCCCTTGATGGCAATGGAACAGTGATGGGAACATGAGTTTTATGCCCAGACCATTGAGAGATTTCTGTGTGTGGGTTAATGGTTCCTATAGATTTAGCTTGATAAGTAATAACAGAATCTGCACTTTATGCTTTACGATTTGCTTGATGTGAGTGTTGATCAGTTCGATGTTTTGGGAAGGAGAATAGCTCTCTCCTAACCCCACTGGTGAGTTTTTGTGTTCTTGTGTTTTTTTCTTGTAGTGTGGCTGAAATTGCAGAGTTGAAACTCCAAGTTTTCTCTCTGTGTGTGTGTGTGTGAGTGTGTGTGTGTGTGTGTGTGTGTAATTCAGGAAGGCCTTTACTTATTGGAGTAGGCAGTGTCTTCTTATCTCCAGGGGATATTAATAAATTAGACTGAAAGTGTCTTAAAGGATCTGTCTTGTGACTACTTCATGGAAATGCATATGTACTCATATGCACTCAAGAGCTTTATCCTCTTGCCTTATACAAAGGAAATTGCTATAAATAATGATGCCTATTTGAAGGTAGCGGTTGATGAAGGGGTGTTTAGCTAACTCTGGGCTAAATTTTTTTTGACATTTTAAGGTATTATTTATTAAATATCTTGCCTAACTGTTCTCCTCTCAGGTGTAGTCCTCACAGCACTCCCACCACTAAAATGTCATCATCCTTGTGCTCTTCCCTCCCCTTTTTTGTCCTCTGCCCTTCCTCTTCCCTGCTGGATGCCCCCGGTCTTGGTTTGCCTCCAAGTTTTGGCTTTTTTCTTATCCTTTATTCATTTTCCTGATTTTCCATAAGTAAAAACATTCATTATTTTCTTTCCTTGTGATTTACTTCACTGAGCATAATCCCTTCAGCTCCATCACTGCTGCAAATGGCATGAGCTTGTCTTTTTGATCGCTGAGTAGTATTCCAGAGAGCAGATCTTCTTGGTCCATTTATCTGGGGGCATTTTTTTGTTTCTATATCTTGGATGTTGTAAGTAGCATTGCAATACACATAGGACTGCAGTTTCCTTTTGGATTAGTGTTTTTGTGCCCGTTGGGTAGATGTTTAGGAGTAGAATTGCTGGTTCATACGGTAGGTCCTCCACAGAGCTTTCCACAGTGGCTGGACTGTTACATTTAAAATGTAACATTTAAAATGATGGAAGGATATTCTGCAGTCAGTACCCTGAGAAAGTCAGACTGTTCCTGGCCTGGGTCTCATCCCTGTACACTGCTCCCTGCACCAGTGATAATCACATTTATTTCCAAAGTATCTGCTAAAAAGAAATGTGTGCAGGGAAAGAGGGCAAACACAGAGCCTGAATTACAGAACAACAGTGAGTTTTCATCAGTCATGATTTCAGAGACCATCTTAAGTGCTCGCTCGCTTACTCTTTACCCTACGCTAATTCAAATCTAGCATCCTCTAGGTAAGTTGTTTTTGGCTGGGTCTGTGCTATGCAGACCTGCCTAGCATATGCTATGAAAATGCATGCCTTGGCCATCCTCCAGACTTTCTGACTATCTTCACTTGATGTGCTGATACAATCTAAGTACATGCCTGCTCTATTCTTGCCCCGCTGTGCTCACACACACTTGTATATGTCTTAGGATGATAAGTTATAGTTCAGTATTTTTCCCCTTATAAAAGATTATATTCAAGCCTTTGTATGTCAGATGGTAACAATGGAGATTAGGCTGAATCATCATCCTAGAAGACAATCTTTTTCAATGATTTTTGGTAGCTTGTTTTGCTTGATGCAGAAACAACCAGATTTTCTATCCAGTTGTTCTTGTCATGAACTGGTATCAGATCTTTCACTCTTGGAAACCATCAGTGATGAATTAACCATATGCATATTAAGTTGCAACCATCCGCAGATACAGCTCTCTACTGATTATTTAGCTATGTAGCTATTATCTATCTACCATCTACCTATCCATCATATCTCTATTATCTATCATCCATCTACCGTCTACTATCTGTCATCCATCTGTCTATGTATCAATCTATCCTCTATCTATCATCTATTATCCATCTATCATCTCTTGCTATATTCCACTATATACTAATCATCTGTGTACATATTTATCGTTATTTGTCAATAGCTATTTATCTAACTACCTATCTATTATAGATCTATCTATCATGCATAGATCACCTGTTATCTCCGTTATCCATTTACCTATCACACATCCATCATATACCTATTATCTGTCTGTCATCTATCATCTCTCCAAACACATTTTTCACTCAGCCTCTGCAATCAACTCCAGGTTGGGTTCATGTGTTTAGCAAAGAGAGATGCAAGGAAGAAGGCAGGTTTCTTAGGCAACTTGCAGATCATGCAAGTTCCATACTGTCATACTGGAGAAGCAGTGTTTTCGGGTGGCATCATGAGGCTGCCAACTCAAGCCATTGTTTACCAACATTGTTTGCAAACATTGTTTGCCAATGTTGCTTTATTGTCCTGTTTGCTACATGCAAATGGAAGCCCTGGCCTTTGTTTGTGAGACATTTGCAGGCATAACATTTTAGTAGATTCTACTTTTGAAAATTGAAGTGAAACATAACAATTATATCTTCTGCTCACTAAACTCTCTTCTCCCCATTCATAAATTCTCACCAAATAGTCTGGTTACTTGCTTAAACTCAGCAAGATTTTGTTGTCATTTTACCAGAACTTGACTAGGGAAATAAGCCGTGCAGATGAAGCCTTCCCTAGAATGCTGATTTAGAAAATCATGTGCATTTAATCAGGTCTGACCTACGGCTTTTAGGAAGCTAAGGGTGACTTTTGGGAGTCAGTACTCAGGCAGTCCCTCTACCCCGCCCTGCCCAAGAATCAGTAATCAGTGTCTGATATGGCTTCCTGGACCCTGGCTTTAAGGAAGGATGGGAGGCCCGGAATGTGGGATATTTTGGAAGAATAATTTCTCACCAGTATTATAGGTTCTACAGATGAGATCTGGAAAAGAGACTTGTGGGCAGTTGACATAGAACAAATAAATGGTTTATTTTCTTTTATACAAATAAAATCCAAGCTAAGCAGCAGCTTTTCTGCCCGTCTATGAGCAGGCAGGTGTCTCCTTGTCAGCCTTCACCCTCTGCAAAGCAGAGGATGCAGTTCTCCTCCCAGGGCTGAGATGG
>PVHY01028429.1:0-15358 GCA_004024945.1 Uropsilus gracilis | reverse complement strand
TTCTTTCTTTCTTTCTTTCTTTCTTTTTTTCTTTCTTTCTTTCTTTCTTTCTTTCTTTCTTTCTTTCTTTCTTTCTTTCTTTCTTTCTTTCTTTCTTTCTTTCTTTCTTTCTTTCTTTCTTTCTTTCTTTCTTTCTTTCTTTCTTTCTTTCTTTCTTTCTTTCTTTCTTTCTTTCTTTCTTTCTTTCTTTCTTTCTTTCGACTAGGTCTCGCTATTTTTGCCCATGGAACCACAGGCTCTCATTGCCCAGGGTACCACAGATTCAAGCCATCCCCAGCCTTCCCAGGTAGCTGGGATTATAGGCGTACACCACCATGCCCAGCTATTTTTTTGGAACTAGGTCTCGCTATGGGCACCAGGCGGGACTGGAACCACGATCCCTAGCCCCAGTCGCTTCATAGGCTGAAGCTTACAGGCACCAGCCACCGTGCCCGGCCTGTGAATATTTCTTAAGAAGATAAAAAAAGGAAATTCTTTATTACCTGGTAATAGGTATTTATTTAAATAATATGAAAAGATTAGCATATGCCTATGTACATAGCAGAACTGTCAGCAATTACCAAGTAATGAAACCAATCCAAGTGCCCTTCATTGGATGAATGGATAAAGAAATTGATGGGGGGAGTGTTGGTGAAATTGGGGACCATGGCCCCCAGCATTGGTGGTGCTGCATTAGAAGAGTAGCCATTGTGTCTTCGTGGGTGGAGACTTGGGAGAAGGGAGGCCAAATCTTCTCGTGATGGGATCAGTAAGAGGGGATTTAAGGAGGAGAAGACAGACAGAAGAGAGAAAGGTGTAGAGGAAAGGAGCAGAGCAGAGCAGCAGGGAGGCTGGAGGAGCAGCAGGAGCTGCCACTGCCATGTGCAGGCAGCAGGCAAGGAAAGAAACCTTGCTGTGGCCCTCCTTCCTTAGCCTTGTCTCTGAGAAGCCTGGGAAAGAATGTTGGAGAAACTTATGACTTGTGTAAGCAGACTTGGAAATTTGGTACTTGAGAACTTTGTTTAACTTTGAAACTGCGAAGCTTGGAAATTGTCTGGAGAACTGAGGTGAATTTGCTGTGTTGTTGCTTTCATCGTGAGATGTCTGAAGTGGTTGCTGCTGTTGTATCAAGTGATTCTTGCTGGTTTGGGGCCACTTTAGAGTTGAAGCTGAAAGAATGCTGGAGCTGTGCCTTTTGGAGGAGAATTGATGACACCATCCTGATTTCTTTGTTGGATTTGAATCTCCTACTTTTGAAGAAGGATCGACAGTGCCATCTTGGCTTCTTCTGGCTTGAAGCAAATAACTGTGCCTTTTGAAGAAGGAGTAATGGTGCCATCCTGGTTTCTTCATGTGGCATGAAGGTGGGGAAGCCACCATTTTGTGGAAGCACATGGCTGAAGGCCACGTGTAGCCTTTTGGACTAGAGACTGAATTGGTTGGTAAGATTACCAAGGGGGTTCCTTGTACCCTCAGTGACTCTTGTCTAGCTCGTCTTTTAATTAAAGTCTAAATTTAATTACAATTAAAATTTAATTTAAAACTTTAGTTTGTTCTTGCCCCTTTCAAGGTAGTGTGCCTTGCTACTACTTTCATGGGCTGGGATGAACCTAAGGACAAGCTGGGTTTAAAGGGCCAGCTGCTCCCTGTTTGTAAGTTTAGTTAAGCACCCAGTTTTTTTGGTTTTATTACCCAATTTCAGAATCATGAACTATATACTCAACAAAGCACTACACAGTTGTGAAAAGAGATAAAACAGTAACATCTGGGATAAGGTGGCTAAAACTCAAAATGATTATGTCTTGTGAATTATACCAAAAAGTGAAATACAGATATCATATGGCTTTATTCATCAGTGGAATATGAATAACAAAAGATAAATACACAGGAAAAGCAGAGAAACAATAAATCTTTGAACTCAGTGAAATAATATGGTTACCAG
This sequence comes from Uropsilus gracilis, assembly GCA_004024945.1. Taxonomy (NCBI): domain Eukaryota; kingdom Metazoa; phylum Chordata; class Mammalia; order Eulipotyphla; family Talpidae; genus Uropsilus; species Uropsilus gracilis. The sequence continues at coordinate 13,437 of PVHY01028429.1, read as the reverse complement.
AGGAAATAGGAAGTGTTATCAGAAAGTGGGGGGGGGGGCCTCTTTTTACTAAATACTTTTTCCAACTTTTCCTAAACCAGAGAAAAACCTTAACCTTGCAATCTAATACAAATCAGGCAAAAGCCTTTATGAACACTTAAGCCACCATAGGCATAGTTTACCTTTGTCATTCAAATACCTGAAGCTTGCCTGCTGCGCCAAGATCTCTCCCAAAAAGAAAAAAAATCTTTAAACTTGGATTCTTTACCACTGGCAGCTCTCACTGTAATTTCCAAATCAGACCAAATTCTTAAGGTGATCAAACTATTTATTGCTAAGCAAAAAAGTAATTATCTAAATATGTACTACACACACACACACACAAAAACAAACAAACAAACAAAAAAAAAAACAAAAAAAAAAAACCAACCAGTTACCCCACCATTGTCCAAAACTGAGTTTTAGTTTCTGATCATCTCACCACACATCCAATCAATCTGAGTTCAATAGCACATGTTGAAAAAGCAGGGTATTCTTTTCCTTCTTTGGGTTGGTTCAGCTTCTTCCAAGCATGTGATTGAAGATATGATGTGTTCTTTTCTCTTAGTGTTCCTCTCAACTTTAGGCAGTAGAAAAACTCTAAGACACAGAGACCAACACCAGGTCCATCTTCTTAGGCCTCTCTCATGGCCTCTCCAAAAGCATTTGAGTCAAACTAGATAAGACAAGCTCCAATACAAAGTTCAAATCTCCAAATTCTTTTAACTTCTTCAGCACACACACTCAGCTTATGCATGCTAAGACCATAAGTTCACCAACCAGAGCCAAAGGCTGTGGTATCCAGGATGCCTCCATTCTCCATCTTTATCGCTGGGCCTCCATTCTCCTCCAAAAATGGTTGAATAATTTCTTATTTTTCTAAGCCCTTTGTATGTGTTTTTTTTTTCTTGGTTTTTCCACACTTTTGGAAACAGAACCTTGTCAATCATCTCACATTACAAAAACCCTTGTTTTCCTTCCTTTTCCCCTTCAATCCTTCTGAAAACAAACTGAATTCTGATGAAGGCTAGCACCACAACTTGGTATATCTTTCTTGAAATTTACAATTCTAAAACAGCAGGAAAGTAACTCCTTTTTCCTACCTATTATCAATGCATGACATCAGCTATGTTAATGGCAAGTACCCTCCAACAGAAAGAGGAGCTGGGGAAGAGAGACACATGGGATAAGTTCCTGGAGGGTGAGCAGTACATTTGCACATATGGAGGATCAAAAATGTAGCCCCCAAAATTAAAAGTGAAATTAGAAAATTATTTTGATATGATGTAGTTGGATGTCGGGCTTTTAGGGTACTTAAGGGTACTCAGGAATCTGAAACATCTCCCATGTTCCATATGGAGACAGAGAAGTCAGAAGTCTACACCAAAAATAGAGTCTGACTGTGCAGACACTCTGATACTGGACTTTATCCAGAACTATGAGATATAAATTTCTATTGTTCATAAGCAAAAAGAAAAAAAAAGACAGACTTGGGGAATCCTTACCTAGTGTTGATGAGGATGTGAAAATGAAGCGATTATGGAAAATAATAGCAAGGTATCTCAGAAAACTAAAACTACCAAATAACCCAGCAACCACACCGCTCTTCAAAAGAGTTGAAATTTGGATCTCAGACATCTATACTCTCATGTTCACTGCAACATTTTAAAAACAGCCAAGATATGAAAACAATGCAAATACCTATTGCGAGATGAGTTGGTAAAAAATGTAGTATTATCAGAGAAGTCTATGAAGTCAGTAGGGGATTGAAAATGAACCATTGATTGGAGCTTAATCAGCACCAATCAAACAGCTGGGATTAGACACAATTCCACCCCCTCCTCTCTGCACTGTTCCTGATGTTTATTTTTGAAACTCAACCTCAGTATAGGAGAGATTGTGCACACTGGTGCAGTTTAAGGCAGTCATGAAACCAGCATGGAATTGAAAATGACAGGCACCAATTCAATAGCTGTGATTATAAATAGATCAATCTGATTGGAGCTGCTGTGCATGCCAATCAAACAAAATAAACCAATCAGGTCTTTCAAGGTGGGCACCCTGAAGGGAATATAAACCAGTTCCCAGTCAGCTTGAACAGTTGCTCAGTTGCATCCAGACTCACTTCTGGAAAGATCTATGTAGAACTATAACACTGGTGCCTGTACTCCTGCACTGTTCCCTGGTGCTGCTGCCTCTGTTGTTGACCAGCCCAGAAGTGAGTGCACTTCCCAGTCCTTGGATTGCTCATACTGACTGCTGTGAGGTTACCTCCTCAGACCTTCACAGAGACCTTACAATCTGTCACATCTGATCTCTACTTAAAATCATCACTTGACCATTGCTACTGACTCCGGCCCTGCCTCTACCTCTTTTCTCTTCCCCAACTTCTATATATTGCTCTTGTAAGGAAACTCTCTTGTTGCTGAACCTTGTGTCTGAGTTGTGTCATGCAATTGCTGTTCTAAGTGCACAGGTGGGGACCCGTGAGCCATGACAATCACTCCCCAGCTTTTCATGATTTCAGTATTATCCATACAATGAAGTATTACTCAGTCTTTAAAAAGATGAAAGTCTTACCATTTGTGAAGGTTGTGATATTGTGATTTATGATAAAAAATATGGGATCAGAATCAGGTTGATGGAGGGAACTGAAGTTCCTTCAGACAACTCGGGTCTTTGGGGAGGACCCTCAGCACACTCCACCATGGCTGTTGATGGGAGTGGGGGGACAGGGTGAGCGCTATGCCACTGGGTTCTCAGGGTCTCAGGCTGGAGGACCTGGCCTCTGCCTCCACATGGGTCAGAGGAGGGGGCTGGGCACCTCTACCCAGAGTACAGGCTGGGGGTGGGGCCCCCTCTGGTTTACTTCCACTTCAATCAGACCTGCACTAGGAATGAGAAACCCAACACTCCAGCTGCAGATGTACAGGAGAGGAGAGGAACAAGTAATGGCCACAGATACTCTCATCACCTGGATAGGATTCAAAGAGAGCATGGTTGAAACCACAAGATACAAGACTGTGAGACTTGCTATTGTTGTTACCTTTCACAGAGCTCCACCTACAACATCCCTGGGAGCTGGAGAATCAAATCCCTGGTCCAGAGATGTGTCCAGTGAGAGTGAGACCTTGTCCTTTTCCAATCAATGGGGGCGGAAAGTCACAGGGATGTGGCTGCAGCCCCATGGCAAAATGGTAAACCATGAGAAAGGAGAGGAGCTGAATCAACCATCTGCTGGAATCTGTCCCCACCAGGGCACTTCTCCACTAACAGTGATTGGGACTTGGGTTCCCAACAGCAGCTGCCAGATTTATATGGCTTAGAAGCAGCACCATTGACAGACATCAGAATGGAGGAGGCAGCCAGCATGAATGAAAAGAGGCATGGATCCCAGTGAACACACAAGTCTAGAGAAAGGAGACCATCTCCTCTACCACAGGAAGTGCCATAATAAAGAAGTCTAAAAAATTATACCACAAACCTGGCCTGTGAGAGGTTCCTGACATGCTTGGCCTAGCTGCCCACCATACCGTTACTCCTTAAAGGACATTACTCCAGAAAAGAGAGACCAGTGGGCTAAGCATTACCAATGAATTATAGTGAGAAAGAAGTTGGAGTAACCAGAGTGGGGAAAGAGGATAGAATGGTAGTACATAGGTGCATTATTGATGGGAGGGTCATCACTCAGGGTCACAATAACTATATAGATATGACTGATGTTATATGAAATTTAGAAAATAAAAGATTATTTAAAAATCGGGGGAAAAAAGAAATATGTATAGTTGGTCTTCATTTCCAGTCCCTGACACAAGGCCTCTAAACCTTGTAAATTTCCAAACGATAATATTACTAAGCATCTTTCATTTTAATGAAGCATCTCTAGTTGGGTTCCTGAATAGTTTGGTTACCAGAGAGACTACAATTAGATGGTGGGAATTTTCAACTCCACCTTCTACTTATCTAGAGAATGGAGAAAGATTGGAAATAGAATTAATTGATTGTGCCTATGTGAGAAAAGACCACAAAATCTCAGTGGTATGGGGCTCAGAGAACTTCTAGGTTGGTGAATACCTTCATGTTCCAGGAGGTAGATATGCCCCAACTCCACTCAGACAAAAGTTTCTGTGCTTGGACCCTCTCAGACTCCATCACCCTATGTATCCCTTCATCTGACCATTTATCTTTATACTTTACCATATCTTAAAAAAAAAAACAAACAACCTGTACAGTGTAAGTAAATGTTTTCCTGACTTCTGTGTTTCTAACAAATAATTGAATTCAAGGGAGAGTTCTTGTGAATCTACAAACCAATTTGTTGGTAAGTGAAACAATAGTGTCATAATTGAGTTACAATGTAGGATACCCAGTTGGTATCACAATATGTTTAAGGTAGGGATAACCCACATACATTTAGTAAATAGATACATCAGAAGTGTTATTAACTCTGTTAATATACAGGGGAAAAAAGTGAGAGAAATGTATGTTTTTTTTCAATAGAAAGGTATTCTGTTGGGTCTTATTAACCTAAATCTTTGGACAACAACAGAGATTTATTTATCTTTGGACATTAATTCTCTTGGGTAACCAACTAATCTTGATTTGTCTGAGACTTCCCCATTTTTAATACTGAAAGTTCCACATCCTGGGAAAACTCTTGATCTTGTGTAAATATGTCTTAGAATACCTTCTTTTGAGTAAACTGTCTTAATTCCTTGCCTGTATGATCATTGTCAAAACAATGACACACTCAACATACATTTAGAAGATTTTATTCTAAAAGTACAGGAATGCATGAAGGTAGAATAAGCAAAATTCATCTCCATAAAAAGTAGTGGAGACCTTAACTGTATTAGAAAAGAAAGGAAGAAAAATCTAATGTCCTAAAGTAAGCTCTAGGACACAGATTTTTGTCATCATGTCATAATTGCCTTTTTGAAGTTCACAATTACCCCTTTACAACAATCTTAGTAGCCTCTTTAAATGATTTTTTTGTTTTTCACTTATTTATTACATATCAAATCTTTAAAAAAAACATCCCTCCTAACCTTCATCTAGTGTCCTTCACTATCTATATTACTAGCCTTTATTTATTTCATCTTAGTCACAGTAACCCTGTGTTTCCCCTATAAGTCCTAAATTCATTCATCAAGACAAATTCAGTGCTCATGTAGAAGAGCTACCCAACACCCAGAGGCTTGGGTTACATGACTTCCTGACTCTAATTCCCTGGATACTTAGGACTTTGACATCTCCCACAATAGCTCCAGCACTTAGACCATGCCAGATTTTAAACTCGTTTGATCATACCTTTCCACTCCAGCTTTTTTCATTCTTTGGCAGTTACTATTATTAGAATATCTAGTCCTTCAATACCTTCCATTTTCCCTCAATCTGTTAGTTTCTTAGTCTCAAGACTCTCACTATTTATGCTAGAAATGATGCAATGGCCCAGACAAAATGACTATGCTTTTTCCAAAAGTACAGACAAACTTATCAGTTTTAAACTGCTTTGTGTCTTGGAAAAAGTTCATGGTTTTACAATGTCTTACAAGCATCATTATGAAGACTATTCAGAAGTGTTTTTAAAGAATGAAGAGCTTTTGTTGAAAGTACCAAATATTCTAGTTTTTACAATACTTTCTTTTCAATAATTTATTGAAAATGGGTAAAAGAAAGAGGAACCTGAAATTTCTAAAGAACTTTTAGAAAATATCATATGTTATTATTGACAAAAATTTTTTTTACTGGAAAAGAGGAAATAGAAGGGTGGTCATCAGTTACTTAGTTAAACTATATAAGTGATAAGAGACAATGCAAAGATGTTTTGGACATGGTTGCTGTATAAGCATCCTGTGGCTACTTCAAGAAGTTGTACAACCATCTAAAGAGTGAATGATCTTCTTAGAGTGCTAGTGGTCAGAGATCAGAAATCACTATCACTGCACTAAATTTAAGGTGTCACTAGGGCCACTTTTCCTGCAAGGTAGGGCTAAGTAAGAATCTGTTCTTTGCCTCTTCCAGTTTATGGTGGCCCCTCCTGTCTCTATTTAATGAGGACAGATCTAATTTGGACATGGTTGCTGTATAAGCATCCTGTGGCTACTTCAAGAAGTTGTACAACCATCTAAAGAGTGAATGATCTTCTTAGAGAGCTAGTGGTCAGAGATCAGAAATCACTATCACTGCACTAAATTTAAGGTGTCACTGGGGCCACTTTTCCTGCAAGGTAGGGCTAAGTAAGAATCTGTTCTTTGCCTCTTCCAGTTTATGGTGGCCCCTCCTGTCTCTATTTAATGAGGACAGATCTAATTACATTTGGGGTCCTTGCAGATAATCCAGAATAATCTTCCCATCTTAAAATTCTTAATTTAATCTTGTCTTCACTCCCCCCTCCCCCAAACAATACAACATTTTCAGGAATATCTTTGGGTGGCCATTATTTAGGATACTATAACTCCCACTATTAGGCAGGCATGGAGATTCCATGCATCAATAGGGAAGAGTTGTAAAAAGTCTTAAAGAGCCATAAGGAAAAGCAGCAAAGCAATGGAGATGGGATTGGATTGGAGAGAACGGCCTGCAGCAAGAAAACATGGACAGATAACAAACAAATATAACCTGGCCACCCAACTGCAAACTTAAGACTGAAAATCTAACAGCAAGGTGCGCCTGGACCCAACAACGCAGTCCCTCACCCAGAGAAAAGACACTAACACAGGAAAGAGACTAATGGACTCAGCACAGCTAATAAATTACAAAGAGTGGGGTGTGAGAGAATGGAGGGAGCACCGGAGGGAGGAGGGAGGGGGAAAAATATATAACAGAGAGGTTGTAACCCAAAGAACAAAATAAAATTGTTTATATATTAAAAAAAAAGTCTTAAAATATCACCAACACTGAAGTCAGTTCCATTTCCTGGGAGGAAAAAGAAAGAAAAACAATAAGCTAATTATTAGATCAGGAAGAAGAAAAAGATAACTACAACAAGGAAACTGAAGTACAGGCTTTTTGCCTTCCTCTCAGTTAAGATTCTGTGTGTTTTGTATGTAGGTATCAACTTCAAAATCTTGAAATTTCTTTACAATTAATTGAGAATATCCCTAAGAGGAGAACTGGAAGTGGAGTCTACAGTTGAGTCCAAGGCAAGAACCAGAGGCACAAATGTCTCAGAGTGTCTCAGAGGACACTGATGCAGGATATAGACAGAAACCTCAGACAGAAAGATTCCTGATCTCATCCATAGAGAGGTATGAGGTCCTTCAAAAGATAGGGACACTGGTGGCAGAATATCTTTAGCTTTGATTCCATCTATTGATTCAGTGCTAATTACTAATTATTTTCTATGAATAAAACTTTTCAATGAATAAAACCTTATTTTAAGTGAACTACCAAGAGATTGATTTCAAAAAAAACTTTGTCTTGATGTAATATTCTTAGGAGTGTAGGAGGGAAGAATGCTGTTGGTGTGATCATCTTTATTAGGTGATTAGTAACTACAGGCCCAATGGAAAGGCTACACACTCTTATGGAGACTGTCTGTTGATCTGACCAATATTGGGGGTTATAGGAATGAATGTAGAAGATAAAACATTTGGTGTGTGAGTAGATGAACTAGAAATGTTGATGTGGGTGGGGACAGTTCTTCCAGGCACCTTTCTTCCACCAAAATCAACCATAATGAAAGATAAAAGTCTTAATTCAAAGATCTTCAGAGATGACTGAGCTGGATTTCCCCAACCACACAAGGGAGAATTCTCAAGTATGATGAAAGGGGAAACACTGTGGGTGACACTGAGACTTTGCCCAGTCCTTCCCACTGCATCTGGCATTTCTTTCAGAGAAACCTTACTTGAAGGGTAAGCACCGTGGGTTGTGCTCTTGTTACTCTCATAGAGGCTCAGACATTCTTCTGAATAAGATAGAGAAAGGTTTAATGACTAAGTGAAGCGGAGATGAGGTTTTTCTGGAACAGTAATAGACCACACATTGGGGCATTCCAATCATGAAGGAAAGAGGAGCAGAGCTGAAAGGCACTAAGAAGAAAGAGAAAGGGAGCACATGAGATCCAGAACACTCAGGGGTAGTCTATGGCCTAATATTAAGTGACAGAAAATAAAAGAGGGAAAGACCTCTCCTTTACCAATTGCTCAGTCCCTATTAACCCACTTTTGCATCTCTGACTTATACTTTATGTCACCACCAAATAATTCCAATAAGAAACTACTTGTGATAATGCTTTCTAAACTTTAAAGCAGTTAATTGAGAATTTCTATATGTATACTATGATTTAGACACTTTACACACATTTATCTCATTAATCCTCAATAAATTTATGAAACTGGTTTTACTGAGTTGTCAACTCTCATTTTAGGGATGAGAAAATCAAGGCTTAGAGAAATCAAGGAGCTTATTAAGGTAGCGTAGATATTGAGTACTTTTAGCTCCAGAGCCCAACACACTAACCGTTTTGTGGTACTATATTATCAAAGACATTCATGTTAAAGTATTTATTTTCAACTTTAATAAATAAGAATACAAAAACCAACCAACCAAACGAACAAATAAATAAGAATAAATGTGGGTAGAATGCAGACACCAGCATAAATCAGATTTGAAAACAAAGAAGATTGAATAATAAAAGTAAAAAAACCATATTAGATTAAAATCTTGCTATGTAGCATATAGAACAAATCACTATGATGCACTTAGGGAAACAATATCAGAAACCCTTCTTCCCAGCTAGAATCCTGGGGTGACCTCTCTAGTCTATAGTCTCCAAGAAATCCTTGGAAGTTGGAGTTTCCACCTCTCAACTTTTCCGCTTACTTCCATGACACTCTCGGGCCATTTGGTTTAATACTGACCTATTGGACCCAGGCCTCCTTCCTCAACCATATTGCCTTGCTTGCAGAGGTCTGAAAGTAGTAAGGAGTTATAACTACTCGTCTCCCAAATATGCTAATCTTGTTCTTGGACTTTCATAATTTCCCTATAGTTAAATTTTATTAGGAACATACTTTCAGTCTCTTAAAGAACTTTCTTTGTCAAGGAACTTGGGGTTCTTACCTCCAGTCTCAGGTAGCAAAGATTTGACTTAATTTATTATCTGACTAAAAAGAGTTCCTGTCACTAAATGGCAACAGCTGACCCATAATTGAACTGAAACATCTGATGTCTTTCCTGTATTAAGGAGAGTCTTTTATCTTGGCATTCTCTAGTGGTAAGGGGTAGTCTCTGCCCTGAATTTTGCACACCTTCTAATATGTCATGCCAGTGTATGCCCAAGGCAGGTCGTAAAATTTCACTTACACAGAATCCTGGAAACTACCTCGACAAGCTCCTGAATAGGAAAGAAATCCAAGAAAATGAAAATGAAAAGAAGATGAAACCAAAGAAATCATTCATGTATACCTTGGAATTTTTAAATTTTAATTTTGTGTGTGTGTGTGTGTGTGTGTGTGTGTGTGAGACTAGGTCTCGCTATTTTTGCCCGTGGAACCACAGGCTCTCGTTGCCCGGGGTACCACACATTCAAGCAATTCCCAGCCTCAGCTTCCCAGGTAGCTGGGATTACAGGCGCACACCCACTCCCAGCTGGTTTATTTTGGAACTAGGTCTCGCTAACAGCCCCAGGCGGAACTCCAACCGCGATCCCTAGCCCCGGCTGCTTCATAGGCTGAAACTTACAGGCACGAGCCACCGTGCCCGGCCTGAAAATTTTAATTTGTGAGTCACCCTCAGAGTGCTATTGATTCAGCCAGAGTTGCAATGTGAAGTAACCTGGAGTGGGTAAGATTTGCATATGCTGCACAGAATAAGGTGTATATCATACAGTAATTCTACTTCTCTATGCCATCCTTCTTCCCAACTCCCACATCTACACATGATATTTCAGAACTGCATGGATAAATTTTTCAAGACTTTGGTCTGTTTAGAATAGACTAATAATCTTGGAATTTAATTTTGAATTTGATCTTGATTTATTTTATGGTGTTCAACTCACAATTATTTTTACTCTCCTTGATTGATTGCATTGCAAGTTAATCAAATAATTGCTGACATTCTAGGTAACATTGTTTTGAAGTAACAGGAGACTGGGATGTGCTAAAAATAATCAAGCAAATCCAGTAAAAAAAAAAAACAAAAACCCAAACTGAGTTTTCTGGCTTAATTAATAAAAACTGACAAATTTCCACTTCACTTTGTAGTAGTAGTACAGTTTCCATCATAAACTGTATTTTCAAGACCACTGAATCAGTAGTGAGAAGTTGATGAAGCTAGTAAGTAATCATCAGGATAATCTACTGATTTAAAGTGAACATTGGCTTTTCATCATTTACACCTAGTTTTATTAAAGTTAGTATTTACTAACAACCTCCTGAGTTTAACCCTTAAAAAAAGTTCTTTAGGCTAAACCAACAGATAGTATAAGGTGAAAAAAAAGGTTTAGGCTTCGAAGGAAGACAAATTTTGAGTTCAACTTCTGGTACTTCCACTTATTGGTTCTATGATTTCAGACCTTCAGGTATAAATTTCCTTATATGTAAAAACGGTGATGAGGAGAAGATTATTTGTAAGATTGATGGTAGGACTAAAAATTAGATGGTATTTTAAAAAGAAAATAAAATTGGATGGTACTCTATAAATCAGAAATGAACATATACAAAACACCAAGCATAAGGTTTGTACTTATTAGTACAAATTTTCCTGTCCTAATATTAAATTATAAGTATAAATTTAAAAACCAAGAAATTAATTCATATATTTTGAAAATAAACAAAAGAGGGCCTGATGTAACAGAAATTCAACAAACTCTTATCAAATAAATGAATATGTTTTGAGTATTTCAAAACAGGGTATGTAAACATGAACCGAAAAACAGGTGATGACTTTTATGTTTTGCAAATGTACTAAAGAGGCTGATTTTTCCTCCCCAAATTTCATCTCACTTGATTCAAAATTCTCATTACTGAAATCATACCATAGAGTACATCATTCATTCATTCAATACACATGTATTGAGAAATCTACTGTGCACCAGTTGTGGGATTACAAAGAGTAAGTCATATGCCTCTTTACTGAGAGAGTTTGTAATTTATAGAGGAAACTAACCTTTAAACCTGTGAACTATGTGCATCCATCAAAAAAAGTAAAAGCATTTCCCTCCTAGAAATTTATAGATAATATGCATAAATGTTATTCATAAATGAGTCTACTAATCTTTTTCTACTAGTATATTAGTAAAAATTACATTGATAAATTCAATGGATGAAGATTAAACCTTAATTTTTCCTATAATTCTATTTCTTTCTTGGGAAATTATTCTTCAGTGTAAAATTTAAATCTATCTTTTCAGATTTGGTTCATCTATCCACTGTAACACACCCTGTGGTTCTTCTTTATTCTGGCTATTCAGTAAAATCCTTGAATAAATTTGGAAATTTTATATGATTGAGTCCCACTCATATTTGCTAATTAGGGGATATTGCATTTATAGTTTTTAAAATATCACAGGTGTTCCTAATTCAGGGCCTGAGACTCATTGATTATAGCATTAACTGCATGATAGTATAGACTGAGTATGAATTTTACTGGACTGTAAAGACTCTGCTATTTTCCTTTTATTTCCCTATCTTGTAGCATCTTGTGAGCATGCAGAAAGCTTGCTGTAAATATTGATGAATTAGTAAGGAGACAGTTGAAAATAATTGAATTGGCCAAGTACATTTTGATGAAGGACATGTTCTCGGACTGCAGGAAGGGAGTGATGTGGATTGTGACCAAAGGTATGGTTGGTGCATTCTCACCCATATGCTCACAAATGCAATATACCACTCAAGCTCAGAGTTATTAACAAAGGGGAAACTAGGAAAAAGGAAAAAGTATCTAAGGTCACAAACAGCTGACAGTCCTACTCCAAAGTGTCTGCAGTGTCTGTCCAGTAGTCCAAAGCAAAGATAGTTTTGTCTCTTCAGTGAGAGCCTGGAACTGATGGCACACTGGTAATTGGTGGACCAGGAGTCAACCCATGGTGGCAGCTAGAGGTGATCATAAGTGGTACTACTAAGATGACACCACAGTTGCCAAAATATCCAGAGGCCAGGCTGGACAGCACCAGATGTGAGACTAAATAATGCCAGAGACAGCCAGAGGTGGGCCAGGAGGATGAAAAGTAGTGGACATCTCTCATAGGTAGCTGAACACACAGGTCAGCAGTGCAAGCCAGCACAGGTCAGCAGACAGCAGTGCCAGAAGTATGAGTCACCAATGTTACAGCCCTTTGAGATGCCAGGCACAGTCCAGTGACAGAGAGCTCTTTTAGAAACACAGGCCAAGACAAAGGTGTCATAAATCAGGTGATACTGGAGGCAGTTTGAAGCATAGATTAGACATAAATGTCTAAGGATACCTACAAAGTTCTTGAAGATCTTCAAAGGTCTCAAAGTCTCTGGACAGGTGTGTCTGAAGTCATCTGATGAATCCTGTCTGATGAATGAATTTAAGCTGAATGCTTTCCTCACTTGTATCTCCTTCAGGGTCTCTGCCTTTCAAACCTGGTTGGTCTGTTTACAATTCTAGCTTTTTGATTTGAATTGATCAAGCTCAAATCTAGTTGGTCCATTTACTATCCTGAATGGTTTCAGAAACCTTGAATGACATCAGTGGAAACTTGAAAACTTGAACCTAATTGGTCTCTTGGGAGCTCTAACTTGATTAGTCCACTTTTATTCAAAAGTGAATCTCTGTCTGGCAGTGGGAAGCCTACCTATGATACTACTGGGGCTTTAGCAGGGCCAGATACTCACTTTAGCAAATGGAGCATGGGCTGCTGTATAGAAGGCATTACCACAAATGTCAGAACATTGGGGACTGGTTAGTAAATTGCATGCTGAACTCAGGGCTGTGTACACCCCAGGCCTCTCTCCTGCAGCTGTCACTGGGCATGGTCCTCAAACTCAGTGGCTTAGGCAAACCTCAGAGCAGCAAGTTATGCCCCAAGGCATTAGCGAGATGCAGGGGCTCATGTTTCAAGTTCAGAATGGAAAACCTGTGTTTCAAGTCTCAGAAAGAAAGAAATGAGTGTCAAGGATTGAACTGGCTTTGTCTTTATTCCTCTAACATAAGGTGACCCCACAGTTGGAATGGGATGATATATGAATAACCTATTCAGGATTTGGGACAGGCATTGTAATAGGTGATCCTAATGAGGAGTAAAAGAGACAGGTTCTCATGAGACTCTGAATAAACAGAAAAACAGTCACTGAACATGGCAATTAAATTTCTTTCTTTTTTTTAATATATATTTTTTATTTATATATAAATTTCACAACTTTGTAATCTCAAGGGTTTGCCCCCTCTCCCTCCCCTCCCTTCCCCCCCTTTCCCTCCTGTTCATAGTTGTGCATTTCATTTTGG
>PVHY01028428.1:0-15235 GCA_004024945.1 Uropsilus gracilis | reverse complement strand
GAACAACTATATGGAAATAAATACAACAACCTGGATGAGATGGATAGATTCTTACAAAGATACAACTCCCCAAAATTAAACAAAGATGATATAGAGAACTTAAACCAATCACAAGCAGTGAAATTGAAGCAGTCATCAAAACTCTACCTAAAAACAAGAGCCCAGGATCTGATGGCTTTATAAATGAATTCTACCAGACATTCAAAGAAATAATGCCTGCACTACTAAAGCTTTTCCAAAAAATTGAGAAAGGAAAATTGCCAAACACATTCTACGAAGCAAACATCACACTCATACCAAAACCAAATAAGGACAGAACCAAGAAAGAAAACTATAGACCAATATCCTTAATGAACACAGATGCAAAAATCTAAACAAAATCCTGGCAAACTGAATCCAATGATGCATTAAAAGCATCATTCACCATGACCAAGTGGGATTTATCCCAGGGGCACAAGGATGGTTCAACATCCAGAAATCAATTAACATAATACACCACATCAACAAAGAGAAAAGCAAAAAACAAATGGTAATATCAATAGATGCAGAGAAAGCATTTGACAAAGTCCAGCATCCATTCATGATAAAAGTCCTTGAAAAATTAGGTTGATTAAAGGAACTTACCTCAACATAATGAAAGCCATCCATCACAAACCTATGGCAAATAACATCCTAAATGGGGAAAAACTAAAAGTATTCCAGTTGAGATCTGGAACTAGGCAAGGATGCCCACTCTCCCTACTACTCTTTAACATTGTACTGGAAGTTCTAGCTAGGGCGATAAGGCAAGAGAAAGACATAAAAGGGATACAAATAGGCAAAAAGGAACTGAAGCTATCATTATATGCTGATGACATGATTCTCTATATAGAAAACCCCAAAAAATCCACAGAAAGACTACTTGAAATAATAAACCAGTTCAGTAAGGTAGCTGGATACAAAATCAACACACAGAAGTCAGTGGCTTTCCTACATGCAAAAAGTCAAATAGAAGAAGAAATCAGAAAAACCATCCCATTTACCATCGCACCAAAAAAAATTAAATACTTGGGTATAAACCTAACAAAAAACGTGAAAGAATTATACAAAGAAAATTTTAGAATGCTCTTAAAAGAGACAGAAGAAGACATAAGGAAATGGAAAGACATTCCCTGTTCATGAATTGGAAGAATTAATATTATCAAAATGACCATCCTACCAAAGGCAATCCACAGATTCAATGCAATCCCAATAAAAATCCCAATGACATTTTTTTAAAGAGATAGAACAAAAACTACTGAAATTCATATGGGATAACAAAAGACCTCGTATATCAAAAAGCCTCCTGACCAGAAAAAAAAAAGAATGGAGGCATTACAATTCCAAACTTCAAACTATACTACAAAGCCATAATAATTAAAACAGCAATGGTACTGGTACACAAAACAGTCAGTCAGACCAATGGAACAGAATTGAATGCCCTGAAATAAAAACCACACATATAAAGTCAACTAATTTTCGACAAAGGAGTAAAAAACTTACCGTGTAACAAGGATAACCTCTTCAATAAATGGTGCTGGGAAAATTGGAATAAGACATGCAAAAAAATGGATGAAGAAAACTCCCTTACTCCATTTACAAAAATCAACTCAAAATGGATAAGAGACTTAGAAGTCAGACCTGAAACCATAGCATACATAGAGAAAAACTTGGGCAAAACTCTCCATGAATTACAGCTCAGAAATCCCTTTCTAGAAACATCTACAGAAGGCAAAAAAATGAAGGAAAACAAACAGATGGGACTACATCAAACTAAAAAGCTTCTGTACAGCAAAAGAGACAACAGAAAAAACTAAAAGATGCCCAACCGAATGGGAAAAAATTTTTGCCCTCCACATGAGTGACAGGGTTTAATAACAAAGATCCACAAGGAACTCACACAACTAAACAAAATCAAAACAAAAAGCCCAATCAAAAAATGGGGAGAACTAAAAAGACACTTCTCCAAAGAGGAAATACAAATGGCCACAGGCACATGAAAAATTGCTCATTGTCATTTAGTAATAAGGGAAATGCAAATGAAAACCACAATGAGGTATCACCTTACACCAGTAAGAATGGCCCACATCCGAACGGCGAGGATGTGGAGAGAAAGGAACACTACTACACTGCTGGTGGGAATGTAAACTAGTCCAACCACTATGGAAAGCTTTGTGGAGGACCCTCAAGTTAACGAAAATGGAACTACCATTTGACCCAGCAATTGCTCTCTTGGGAATCTACCCAAAAGAGATCTCAATGTGGGTACAAAGGGACACCTGTGCTCAGATGTTTACTACAGCACAATTTATAATTGCAAGGTCATGGAAACAACCTAAATGCCCCCAAACAGATGACTGAATGAAAAAAATGTGGTATATATACACAATGGAATATTACTCATCAGTTAAAAATGACAAATTCGACGATTTTATGACAACATAGATGTACTTAGAAGAAATCATATTAGCAGAAACAGGTCATAAAGAAAAAGACAGAAACCAAATGGTTTCACTAATATATGGGATATAGTGAAAAAATAAACAAAAGACTTGAGGAAAAGTCAAAACAAGCTAAGCACCAAACTGAAGCACACAACTTTGAGCAGGAGGGAAAGGCGGGTGGGTAAACCCCTGGGATAACAATGTTGTGAAATTTATATATAAATTAAAAAAAAAAAAAAGGAAGCTATGTTCATTTGACAGATATTAAACTGAAGAATTGTGCTAGGTAGACAGACACCAGGTTACCTCTATGAACAGTTAAGACAGAGTGATGAGGTAGAAAGGAAGTAGTGCAGAAAGGATTTTAATGTGATTTGAGCAAAAATAAGAATGAATTGTTCTTTAGCAGTGCTAAGGAAGAGCACAAGGAAAGCAAGAAAGGGTTCAAGAATTCAAGAAACATGAGGGAAGTCTACATGGTTTGAATAGGAAAGCAAGGGGAATGGGTCAGAAATTTCAGAAGTAGCTGGGCACAGTGGCTCATGCCTGTAAGCTTCAGCCTATGAAGCGGCTGGGGCTAGGGATCGCGGTTCAAGTCCCGCCTGGGGCCCATAGCGAGACCTAGTTCCAAAAAAATAGCTGGGCATGGTGATGCGCGCCTGTCATCCCAGTTACCTGGGAAGCTGAGGCTGGGGATTGCTTGAGTCCGTGGTACCCCGGGCAATGAGAGCCTGCGGATCCACGGGTAAAAACAGCGAGACCTAGTCTCAAAAAAAAAAAAAAGGAGTTTCAGAAGTCAAGTTTCAGACACAGAAGCCAGACTATGTAGACAAACAGGAATTCAGAACTTCTCAAAAAGCAATGAAAAGTGATGTGATTATATATTTGGTTTTTGTTTTTTTAATTTAATTCTTCTTTAATTTATTTATAAATTCACAACTTTGTAATCCCAGGGATTCACCCCCACCCCTCACCATTCCCCCATTTACCCCCTGCCCCAAGTTGTGTGCTTCAGTTTGGTGGTTAGGTTGTTTTGACTTTTCCTCAAGGCTTTTGTTTATTTTTCCCTATATCCCATATATTAGTGAAACCATTTGGTTTCTGTCTTTTTCGTTTTGACTTGTTTCTGCTAATATGATTTCTTCTAAGTACATCCATGTTATCGTAAAATCATCAAATTTGCCATTTTTAACTGATGAGTAATATTCCATTGTGTATATATACCACATCTTTTTCATTTTGTCATCTGTTTGGGGGCATTTAGGTTGCTTCCAAGTTCTTGCAATTACAGTGCTGCAGTAAACATGCGAGCACAGGTGTCCCTTTGTACCCACACTGAGGTCTCTTTTGGGTAGATTCCCAAGAGAGCAATTACTGGGTCAAATGGTAGTTCCATTTTCATTAATTTGAGGGTCCTCCACAAAGCTTTCCATAATGATTGGACCAGTTTACATTCGCACCAGTAGTGTGAGCGTGTTCCTTTCTCTCCACATCACACCAGCACTTGTTGCCCATTCTTCGGATGTGGGCCATTCTTACTGGTATAAGGTGGTATCTCATTGTGGTTTTGATTTGCATTTCCCTGGTTGCTAGTGACACTGAGCAATTTTTCATGTGCCTGTTGGCCACATGTATTTCCTCTTTGAAGAAGTCTTTTTAGTTCTCCCTTTTTTTTTTTTTTTTTTTAAAAGAGACTACGCCTCGCTGTGTTACCAAGGGTTGTCTTGAACCCACGGACTCAAGTGATAAGTGATCCCCAGCCTCAGCCTCCCAGGTAACCATACCCGGCTTATATTTCATTTTTAAAAGACACCTCTGGCATCTCTATGGAAAAACAGTTTAGGACAAAGTAAAACAGAAGCAGGGAAACTAATCATAAAGTCACTGTAGTATAATGGAGATGACAGCACGAACTGGACTGGTGTCAGGTGGAAATGAAAATATAAACAGAGAAATCAAGTAGGATTCCCGAAAGATGCTTAAAGATTCCTGAAAGATATAATTTAATCTTGATTATGTTTACAAAGGGGGAAAAAGAAAAACAACAAAGCACTAACGTTAAGTATTTACACCTGGCCAAAAATGACAGCAAACAATCCCAAAGATGACAGAAATTCATACATTTATAACTAAGACACACACTAGTTACACTCAGAGGTAACTGGCTGCAGAGACCCAACTGTACTGTCTCTCACCTTTAGGATTCCCTTTGGAAGAGAAGCTGATGTGGATATGAAATTCCCAGTCCTTTGCAACAAATCATCTTCATCCTCTTCGCTTTCATCTAAGTCAAACAAACCCACAAGGTTGATCTTTAGAATCAGTGAGATGGCCATTTTCTATCTCAAACATCTAAATTTCAAACATCAACTCTACTCCCAGCCTCCCAACCTCAAACACTTTATTTAACACTGTAATTGGTAAAAGTGAAACAGCAAAATATACTTGGAGGGAAAAGATGACAGAGTTCAATCTATAAAATTAAAATAAAAGCCTGACTCGGGTATAAAAGACACATACACAGTAACCAAAAATAAAAAGATGAAAGTTGAAATAAAGTCAGCGTTTAAAAAGAGAAGCTTGTAATTGTGGTAGAAACTGGCGAGACCATGGACAGCAGGCTCAGCTTTACAACTCACATGAGAACGTTGATTTCTGCTTGACTGAAAGATCAATGTCAGCTAACTGTGTCAGAACTTCACAAAAAGAATTCACAGAAAGCTAACAGGGTTGCCTTTCCCCTAGCGATAACTGGTCTGTCAAGTAAAGAAAACTGAGCAGCTAAGCAGAGTTTTTAAAACACTGAGGTGGGGCTAAGACAACAATAACTAGCACTAAAAGTTCTGCAAAGAGATTCTTAAGGGGGTTTGGCAAATCATCAAGTTTTATATTGGGGCAACAAAAGGCTCCACTTTGGATTAAGGGTGAAACCAAAGACTTACGAAAAAATCTTCCAGGAACTAAAAACCAGCTTCCAATCTTCACAACTGCTAATGTGAATGAGGTGCTCTGGGATTGCTAGTGCCCTTGTCCTGCTACTTACCTAGAAACAAGTATACCAAGTCTCTGGAAAATGAGAAACCAAGGTATCATTGTCCAAGGCCTCTGATTAATCAGTATTATTTTTCATGTACCTTCCAGCACTCAAAGAACTATAACCAAATCAAAAATGCCATGGTAATATGTGAATAAAAACATATGGGGAAAAAGACAATATTCACAGATCTAGAGAATGGAGTAACAGATATAAATTTTAAAAATATTATGTTGAATGTATTCAGGGATAATGAGTAAGACTCAGAATTGAGGCAGAGATATGTATTTAAAAAAGAGCCACGTGGAAATTTTAGAGCTGAAAAATACAGTGATTATATAGTAATTAAAAAAATATAGCCATTAAAATACACGCCCATAGCAGCATATCAAAATTAGCTAAAAAAGAGAAGTAGAGATCTGGAAAATGGATGGGAAAAAAATACTCAGATTAAAATACAGGAAGCAAAAGAGAAAGTATAACATGTTTAACAAAGTGTTTTTTAAAAAGGCATTTAACAAACATGAAGCTGGTATTGCAAAAGGAAAGACTGGAACTGAAACAATGTGTGAAGAGGTAATAGGCAAGAATTTCTGAAACTTAGAAAAGATACCAAGATAGATTTTAAAGCATTATGAAAACTATATTTAAATAGAATACAAAACAGGCTAAAAAACTGGGGGGAGGGTTAAATTAACAAAAGAGCACAATAAAGTAACCCCTAAACTTAAGGAATTACTGTTCATTTTTTATGACAATATTGTAGCTACTGATGTTTAAAAGGGTGAAGAATGCTTTCTGAGAGAACTAGACAAAGCATTTGAAAATAAAAATAGGTTGGAGACAACTGTGAAGCTGAGTTGCAGGCACCACTTTCTCCCCTTTCTCATACAGAAGAATATGACTTGGTCAAGTCACTTTTATCTTCTTGAGCCTCACTTCCCTCATGCGTAAAATAAAGGTATTAGAGTAGGATACCCTACGTGGTGGACAAACGACATTTCCTGGCATCCCATGCAAGGCAGTATGAGCTCAAGACTGAGTCCTGGCCAATGAACATTAGTGCAAGTATTACCTACCAGGACAGGGATTAAAACCCCTCCTTGGCTAAGCCCCTCTTTCTTCCCTGACCAAGCTGACTGGAAGTCAACATCTCAGGCAGTTTGGGGAAACCCAGGCTGAAGATAGTGGCGTCTCCATAAACCTAGGTCCCTGAATTAGAGCATCATAGTCTTCTCACAATCATTTGATATATATGAAAAAACAACTTCCTCTAAATTAAGTTACTGTGATCTGAGAGTTTTCCTATACCAACAACCAGCATTAACTTTATAATTACTTGGATCCAAACTACTGTGGTTCTATGAATGCAAAATTTTAAACAGAATAATGAAAATTTATTTCACTCAGGAAGGCAAACTGGGTACACCAAGGGTATAGAAAAAAGCCAAAGGGCAGATTTATTTTAAATGGGAGAGTTTCATGAGGAGAAGTAAAAGAATGTGCATCTCTTCAAAAGGCAGGGCAATAGAGAGCAGAAGCAAATTTCAAAATACAATAATATTCTTAGCAACTAGTTTTTAAAGATGAGAAAGAAAAGAAACAGTTCAGTAAAGAGCAGTGCATTAAACGAATTATTTGCATGCCACCCCCAGGAAAGAGTAGTGTACTATTTGACATACTTAAGTAGAAGCTAAATGTAATAGATACTATAGAAAAGAGTCTTGCGGGGGATAAATTCGGGTAACATCACTAAGATTCCTTTCAAATCTAAAAGCATCTGGCCAGAAAGCAAGCTTTTTTAGTAACAGATTGAGTTTTTCCATCAGAATTATACATAACACATCCCCTGTACGGTTCCCCGAACATGACTACAGTGAGGACTGACAGGTGGGGAGAGAGAGGTAGTTATGGTGGGAGTCAAACAGAAGCTCACAAACAAGCACTACAAAGGAAGCTGAGGAGGGATTCCTGCATTATGTGGGATATACTCTGGATTCACTAAAGGATTTCAAAGTCAGTTCCAATTCTAAAATTGAGAATTCTAAGCACACAAACCAGATGTTAGCAAACCACCCATATTTGCAATATCTAAAGAAACAGAAAATAGTTATGTAACAAGTCAAACTTAAAACCTAAGGTAAAAAATAGGTTTTGAATTCAGATTCCAATATGGAGATCGAATAGAGAGAGAGGTCCAATGGAGGAGAGATGGGAATCGGCCATCTTGTAAAGATGTGAGCCATGTGAGCGTGGCCTTGTGGCCACCGGGAGCCTGCAACCCTTGGCTGGCCCAGGCTGGCAGCATGTGTGCTGAATGCAGTTAAGGAGTTTGCAGATTTGAACTCCGTGTTGGAGTTTGTTTTGCTGAGTTTAACTTGTGTCTGCGAGAGGCCGTGCAAAACTTAGGCTTGAAAAGAAAGTGAACTTGTACCATGAAGTTCCTGCTACCTGAAGGAGACAAGGAGAACACAGCGTGGAAGACAAGGCGGAGCAAGCCAAGGGAGCAGCCAAAGGAACATGTCTTCAAGCATCTGGAGATGAACTCTCACTGGACATTGGTGATGATGATCAGGACTGAGAGACTGAGGATATTTGGGCAATCTTAGGAAAGGACTTTGGACAATGCTGAGAAAGGTTTTGGACAATGTTAAAGTAATCTGAGTCTTACATGTTTTCTTTTGTAGTAATTAGAAAGTCACTTTGTTAGAAATAAATTAGTCTGCACTGATAGTCTTGCATTGGTTTGGTATTTTGGTTGAGAAGGCTGGGGATGCAAAGGAACTGCTTGTAGCCTGCTTCGGAGAGAGAAGCAGGCCTGTAAGCCTTTCTTTGGTCACCCACTTCTTTGTGCCCTGTTTCACTTTCACATTGGTGTCAAAATTTAAAGGATCTGGCCAACCTATGGGACTGCAGAATTTAACAAAAATATGAGTGATAGTGAAGGAGGGTGCTACCCCCCCCCATTGTCTCCTGTTTAAGATCGCAGATTTCAAGGACAGGTATGCTGAAATGTGAGAATGACCTTATTTGGAATTTCCCTTCAGAGAGATGAAGGAGGGAGGAAGAAGTGAAATGGTCCAGTTCCTGGAAGGCGGGAAATCAGGATATATAAAGGGTCTGGAAACAGAGAGATTGCAATATGGACATCCGATAGAGAGAGATTCAGTGGAGAAGAGATTGGAATCGGCCATTTGTAGGGTAAAGATGTGAGCCATGTGGGCTTGGCCATGTGGCCAAAGGCCTGGGGGCCTGTAGCCTTTGGCTGGCCCAGGCTGGCAGCATGTGTGCTGAATGCAGTTAAGGAGTTTGCAGATTTGAACTCCGTGTTGGAGTTTGTTTTGCTGAGTTTGACTTGTGTCTGAAAGAGGCCATGCAAAAGTTAGGCCTGAAAAGAAAGTGAACTTTGCTGGGCCCAGTACCATGAAGTTTCTTCAACGACAAGGAGAAGATAGCATGGAGGAGCTGAAGCACGCCAAAGGGAGACGTCTTCAAACATCTGGAGATGAACTCTGACTGGATGATTTTGGTGAGATGATCAGGACTGAGAGACTGAGGATTTTTGGGCAATCTGGGGAAAGGACTTTGGACAATGCTGAGAAAGGTTTTGGACAATGTTAAAGTAATCGGAGTTTTCCTTACATGTTTCTTTTGTAGTTATTAGGATAATTAGGAAATCACTTTGTTAGAAATAAATTAGTCTACACTGATTAAAAAAAAAATAGGTTTTGATCAAATGGTGAATCATCTGAGCCTGATCCAACATGTGCTCCTTAGAAAGACAGCCCAGTTCCTAATGGATAGTTAGATGAACTGTCAGTGTTTCCAAAGAGGCTCTGAATCAAAAGGTAGTAACGTTTTTCATTTTTCCTTAATCTTATTTCATAATGTAACATAGTTCTGTTCAGAAACATCCTCAAATTCACCCAATAGTGTTCTTAGAGCAGAGAACATGTTATTAAGTGAGACCAGCTCTATTGTAAAAGGACAGACAGAAAGGGCAGACTGCAAAACCAGACACTTAAAATAAAAGGAAACAAAACATACTCAGAGTAGGTTTTAAGGAACCTTTAAGGGAACGCTGAAATAAGAACAAGAATAGGGAATTATTTTCTAACTTAAACAGAGATATCACTACTCACCGTCTGAAGATGTTTTCCGTTTATTAGTCTCTGCCCAGGCAGGTACTCCCCCCATAGCATGCTGGAATCTAAACAAAAATATAAAAATTTGTGGTAACTCTATGTTCACAGAGCTTGATACATTTAGAGAATACAGGTTAGAACATGGTTAGAGTCTCCTCTTTGAAAGAAAACCAGCTAGATGAGCAAGCACAACACTTCATCATGATATCCTCTGGAAACTGTTAGAAGGATGATACTTATATTCTAGGCTCCAAGGGACCTAGTGACTCTTGCCAAAAATAACCTGATTCTGATCATCAGACTTATAAACTCATTTGTACAAAAGAAATTAAAAACTTTAAAGGAGAAAGGGGAATTTAGGGAGTAGGGATTTTCTTCTGGAGAAAAAAAAAATGCTTTGGAAAAGTTTGGAAGACACCAAATGCTACTAAATTGTAATTTTAAGTGATTAACTTTCTGCGAAGTTCACTACACAGCACAGAAAATTATTTCAAAAATGAAACAGTCTAGAACAGGTCAGAACATTTCAAAAAAAAAATGGGTGTGCTACATTAAATGAAGTTAAGTAATTCAAATATAAAGCTACACCAACTGAAGATTATACACTAGCTATCACTTTTCTTAGGTGAGACAATAGTAACATGAACATGAAGGACCATGTTCTTAATCTCAAGCAATGGCTACTTGCACACAGAATTCAGGCATGGAGAGTTGTCGCAGTGTCTACACCTCACTCTTTGATCAGAAAAAAAACACCCAAATAAAGCAAATACAACAAAATGTCTAAAGACGAAAAACACCAAAACACTAAACCCAGGTAGCTGGTGTCTGAGCCTGAATTTTTTCTATAAAATTGTGGAAAAGAGATGGTTTACTACTGCACACAAATGAAAAAAAAATAAATGAACAATATAATTATCAGTTAAATCTGGGTTGTGGGATTACAAGTTTTTTCCAACAATTTTTTGTACTTGTATTCTCTTGTCTCTCAAGATTCTCAGTATTTACTCACTTCTCCCAATACCAACACTCTCACTAGTGAAGTACTTAACACTGCATAAGTTTTATCAACACAGGTATACTCTACATTAAGGTCACCTCTAAAATGCTCTTATTAGTTAACATACAACATACTTACCCAAGAAATTACTACAGTCAAATATCGAGCAAATTAAAATAAACTACCGGTTATAAGCAACTCTTTATGAATCATATGAACATGAACTTACTCTTCTTTAAGTCTCTTTCGAAGTTTGTCCTTTGAAAGTTTGTTTTCACTGGTATTTTTCATTATATTTTTCCGAAACCGATTGTTCATCATCTCAACCCTTTAAAAAACAAAGAATTAAAAAAAAAAAAAAAATTAGAGCATGCTTTAAATACCTTTTAAAAAAAATCAACAAAATATTTTACTGCCTTTGAGAAAGTTTTAACTAAATAATACAAGTCAACATTTGTAACATATTACTTAACAATACAGGTCAAGATCTGTAAGATTCTACATTCTCCCTAAAACCAAATGTAGTATCCAACATTTCAAACCATTTAGTTTATTCTAAGGAGTTAATGTTTGAAATTAATGCTTATCTAGACAGCTTTATGCCATTCACTCAAATAACTTCAGAAATCTAAGGTATAACATAATAAATACAATACAGTACTGAATACTGGAAATTTGCTTAAAGAGTAGATTTCAAGTGTTGTAACCACACACAGAAAATGGTAACTATGTGAGACAAATATGCAGTAGTCATTTCACTCTGTGGGGGGGGGGGTTGGGGGGAGCTAAAAGCACTGTGTTGTGTATACCATAAATGCTTTTATTAAAAAGTGAAATTAAAAACTTAAAGAAAACTACCAATAGAGAATAATCGTAAGAAATTCCTATGATTAATTACAAAAGCTGCTTTCTCAATACAAATTAAAACAGACATTTCCCACCCATTAAAGACACTTTTTTAAAAAGGCAAATCACTGCATATAAGAATGGAATGAAAAAGGACACCTTTCAATGGAATGATAAATTAGAATCTCATGATCAAGCTAGCAGAATTTATCAAGAACCTTAAAAATGTCTGCACTTTCAAATAACTGAACAACAAAGAATCTTAAGAATTACAAAAGCAGCAAAAGACACTATTTCATTTAACCTCAAGAACCTTCTGATATAGTTACAAT
Source organism: Uropsilus gracilis (assembly GCA_004024945.1). Lineage (NCBI taxonomy): Eukaryota > Metazoa > Chordata > Mammalia > Eulipotyphla > Talpidae > Uropsilus > Uropsilus gracilis. Next base: position 3,416 of record PVHY01028428.1, on the reverse strand, counting down.
TATGCCCTTTTCACAAACAAGAAAAGATAGGTTTCAAATATGCCAGCTAGGAACTGGTCAAATTAGAAGGCAACACGTCTTGACTGTGAATACAGCATAAAAAAACAACAGAAGTATGTCAACATATTAACACTGATTTTCCCCTCAATGGTGGGATTTGAATGAGCTTTTCTTTCTATGCATCTCCAATATTTTTGAAAACCACACAATCACATTCATAAAGGGAAGTCTTTAAAACATAAAAACCACCTTTCATTTATGCAGGATTCTGGGAAAAAACTTGGCAACTTACATTTCCTCATCTTCATCTTCCTCATCCACCCAAACTGGCTTCTTTTGAGATGGAAAATTATCTTTTGCTTCATTCTCCACTTCTGAATCATCCGAATCTTCCTGTATTTGGACCTACAGAAGACAATGCACCCTTCAAGTAGTGAGTTTCACATTCCACAGGCAGACACATACACCTCATGCTTCTGCAGCTTGTAGAACGCTGTTTTTATGGCTCTCTGATGATGAAATAACGGGATGAAATGCTACCCTGGCCCATACCACCGAACAGGACAGGAAATAGTTCAGAGCATGGAACCTGACCGTGGATAGAAGAGGTAAAGATCAACCTAAGGAAAAGAACAAGCCAGTCAAGAACAAAAAGGTAAAGTGACAGATGAAGGACGACACAGGAAAGTCCTAGAACTACTGAAATTACAGGACCAGAAGCAGACTAGAATCAAAGATATTAGAGATAAAGACCTATCTCTTTCCCCATTTTTAAGTAGTCTTTTTTCTTAACCCCCTTCCTCAAGAAATGCTATACTGCTCTGTCAGATCTGAATCTAAACCACAGAATACCTCCTGAACCGAACTTGAGCTTTCCCAAAACCCCACAAGAGAAAAATCTCCAAATGACTTTCCCTATTCTCTAATGGGCCTATGATTCTTCAAAGCTCCAAGGGCCGGCACGGTGTCTCGTGCCTGTAAGCTTCAGCCTATGAAGCGGCTGGGGCTAGGGATCACGGTTTGAGTCCCCCCTGGGGCCTGTAGTGAGACGTAGTTCCAAAAAAATAGCTGGGTGTGGTGGTGTGCACCTATAATCCCAGCTACTTGGGAAGCTGAGGCTGGGGATTGCTTGAGTCTGTGGTACCCCGGGCAACAAGAGCCTGAGGTTCCACGGGCAAAAATAGCGAGACATAGTCTCAAAAAAAAAAAAAAAAAAAAGCAAAGGCCCGCAAAGCTGACCTCCCCATAACTATTCCTTTTCTCATTATGAAGCTGTCACGTAGTTCATTTTTCTTGGGGTAATTCTTCAACTAGAAACTGGATTTTTGCAGCTTCTTCCATAAACACCAAAAAAAAAATCTGGCAATGAGTCGGTATTTGCTACTGGCTAAGACCACATCCATTTTATCAAACTGAGTCATCTCCATGAAGCTTTGCTTAGCCACCCCTTGCCAAATTTCACAAGCCACCCCTCCAGACTGGCCTCCCTCCCCAAGTTCTTTTCCCTCTGAGCAGTTATTGACAAATTTTACCTAGCTCCTGGACTTCCCTCCTCTGTCGCTAAGCTCCAATAAGGTAGAAGTTGTCAGATTCAAGGCAACGCTGTGCCTCTCCCGGTGTCTAGAACAATGCCTGAAATGCTCTATTTGGAGGAAATGTCAGCGCAGGATGAAAGAAATTACTTCAAGTGCAGAATTTACTATAGATCGTGCGATGCTGCCGCTGCCAGGAAAAGTATCTTGCACCCAACGAAGCCACAGCCCGGGGTTCACAGCCCGGGGTTCAAGAGTCAAATACGTGGTCATTCTCAAAAGCTGGTCGACACCTGGGCAAACGGCTAAAACCCAGACTCCCGGCCCCTGCTCACAAACTGACTCCTCAGACGAGGAGCTCCGTAATCACCGCAAAGCATGGAGGCCGGTGACAGAATCACCGGGGGGGGGGGGGTACGGGGACGGAGTCTGGGGACAGGCCAGCGGGGCTGAGCGGCCAAGGACGCTCATAGCAGACGGTTAAACACACGCGTCCAGCGCCGCGGGAGACCGGGCCCGGCAGCTCGCACCCCGGCGGCGAAAGGCGCGCCCCCCTACCTCGAGCGCCCCCCCGCGCCGCAGGTCGCCCAGGCTCCGCCCCCGGACTCGCCGCCCACCGCGCGCCCCGCCCGAGCGCCCAGCCCGCGCCGCGGCCTCCCTCACCCGCGGGCCCTGCAGCCGCCGCAGCAGCGCGTCCTCGTCGTCCTCCACATCGCCGAACACCAGCTCCTCCAGGCACCGCTCCACGGCCGGCTTGTCCTCCTCCAGCGCCAGGCGGTTCCGCTGCCGCAGCCGCCTCTCCTCCTCGGCCGCCGCGATGGCGAGGGCGGCGGTCGCAGCGCTCGGCGGGGCCGGCGGTTTCCGCTGGGATGAAGGAGCAGGCTTTCGGGGCGACCCTCCCGGCTTCGCTCTGTTCTTCCGGTCCGGCCTCGCTCCCGAGCTCCGATCCGGCTTGGGACGGCTCTTCCGTGCCGGCGGCATCGTTGGGTTTGAGGAGAAACGCAGGCGCTCACGTGGAACCTCGCGGCGCGTGCGCCGAGGCGCCTAGCCGGTCGCGGCAGCCGAGCCCCCGAGGGGCCGGAAGGCGCCTGCGCGGTCTGCGAGCACGTGACGTACACTCGCTTCCCTACGTAACGCCCACTCCTCTCACGAGCCCCTCCCCGTGTGGGAGTTCCGCCGGGAAGGTCGATCTTCCGGGTGTGGGGGGAAGCGGCGTGCTGAAGTGGAAAGTCGTTTTCGCCACAACTTCGTAGCTACAACTTAACTAAGAGGAGCACAAAAAAGCCGGAGTCTAAGCTGAGATGACTTGAATGAAACTTACTACCCTCCCTGACCTTTCAACCACTCGCCCTAAGACGAGCCCCAGTGGCCTTTTCCACCCTTTCGTCTTGGTACGGCCCTTAGAGTACGGAGCCTGCCGAGGGTCCCACGCTGGACGAGAGAAAGGAGGGTATGTAGGGAAGTGGGCCAATCGGGGCGCGGGTCACGGCGCAGGCGCGCTGGGGAGGGAGGGCTATGCTAATGTTGTTGATATCCTGGGGCCACCCGAGTTAAAGGGGGGAAATCCGGGGGCTGCAGCAGCCGCCACCGGTCTGGGCCCAACCGGGGCCCCCCGTAGTCGCCGTAATCCCGGGGAGAGGCGCCAGCCCCCAGCTCGGGGAGGGGGCGCCGCGGGCCCGGGGAGCACGGACAACCCCTACCCATGAGGCCCTGATGGAAAACACAAAGGATCTGGTGAGAGCCGAGCGCGGCAGCCGCTTTGTGTGCTAGCTGGGGGGGACGCCTGCAACTCCCCGACCCCAGGAACCCTGCAGCTCCCTGACCCGGTTCCCAGGCCTGCTTCCCCATCCCACGCCCCCTCAACCTCCGGAGTCCCCCCTCCCC
>PVHY01028427.1:0-15234 GCA_004024945.1 Uropsilus gracilis | reverse complement strand
CTCCCCCTTCCCCCCTTTTTCTGTAGTCATGCTGCTCACTAGTCCTCTGACACTGCCACTTTTAGCCCTGCTCCTAGGCTCAGGTGTACGCACTTACATACATGCATCCGCATGCTTCTTAAACCCAGGTGTCCACAACTATGGGTGTGCATGTCTTGTACCCATGCTCCACACTCATGGATCAAGGACACAGGTGATGGTTACAAGCTTGTGGCATAAGCAGCCTGACGAACTCTGCCCCGCTGCCCTGTCCCCCTGCCTAGCGTAACATCCCACAAAACCACCTTTTGGTTGATGCTGGCCGGCACAGAATGGTGGCCCCCAAACTCCTACTGTCTCATGATCCTATAAGGAGCCAGCAACAGCCTCTCATACGTTTCACGCCCACCATGACTATGGACAGCCTTGTGTTCCCTGTGCTTGAGGCAGGCACACGCGGCACACTCATCACCACCTCAAAGAGTGCAAAGTCTGCACGAGAGAGCTCACCTAACCTCCCATTTCTTGGAAGGCATCCCTGCCACAAAGAGATATATGAAGATGGAGCTTCTCCTTCCACCTCCTAGACCCCCAGACTCCCACGAGAGCATTTCACAGGTCACCCTGGTCTCCAGTCCTTGCCTCGGCACCTAATCCCAGTTCAAGGCCAGTGGAAATCACCCTTGTAAAGGGCAAAATCACATCACAGCCCCGCCCCGAGTTTCCCATGACTCCTCAATGGCCTCAAGATAAAGTTTAAGTTCCAGGGTGTATTTCCTGCCTTCCTTTCCAGCCCAGTATACCCCAGTTCAACCCTTTAGCTCCAGTTCCCAACACAAGCCACCCCGTCTCTACCATCCACATCCTAGTCTAGCTGGTTCCTACACCTCGACTTTCCCACCCTTCCCTTCTGTCTTTATTGGCTAATTCCCGCTCATTCTTAAAGATTTAGGTCAAGGGTGACACCCTGTAGCCAGCTTTTCTGATCCTCACTGTGAAGGGGGTCAGGTACCAACCCATAAGCACCCAGTGATGTTGTATGTTCCCCTATGACCACACAAGACACAGCGGCTCCCCAAGTTTGTTCATGTCCATGCCACTCATCCATAAAGGGTGGTACAAGTCAAGAGCCAGTGCACAGGAGGCAAGCGTAGGGAGCGGGGGAGTTCTCATAGGTGAAGAATGGGTAGCAAGTGTTACAGGCACTCACAGAATAAAAAATAACATCAAAGAGAAGGCACAATGGTGTCATAAGTGGATTTTTGTTAAGTAGAAAAGACAGAGAAAGTGCAATGCTGGTGGGAAAAAACAGCAAGGCTGTGGAGGTATAAAAGTGTGCCATTTGGTAGTTAATTTGAAACAAGGTGGCAGGCTAAGGCATGGGGGGCAAGGGGGTGAGACACCCAGAATCAGGTAGATGTCAGATGAGGTGGCCATCCCATCGCCTCTTCGTTAAGATGTTCCTTTGGCACCACAAATACCAGAAAACCCCATTCCACAGAGTCTACAGATGAGGAGTTCGATGTCTTCTTCCTTCCCTTTCTCTGTCCTGCCACCCTCAAGATGTTCTCTCTCACCAGGGTGGTCTCATGTTCCCAAGATGGCAGCCACGTTTCTAGGTATCACATGCCAACCTGACTGTGCATAGCAGGAGGCTGTTTCTGTGCCTCCTTTTATAATGGAGGAAAATCTTTTGCCCTAATTCCAGCAAATGTCCCTTCATATTTCACAGCCAAACCTGGACCACACGCCCACTCCCTAAACCAGAAACAGCCACAGGGGAGAGGACCACAGTGATTCACCCCAGGACTAGCTCTGGCCTCTCTCAAAGCGCTGGTAGGAGCTCTTCCATCAGCAAGGAAGCAGGGAAACAGGTGTCGGGTGAGTAACCCACAGCGCCTGCTCCACCTTTTCATCCAGTCGCCTCCAAAGCACGCCATTAAGCAGCCCAGCCCGCAATTCCCCCACATCGCCAACCTTCCACGGTTCTATTTTGGGTCTGAGGAAGTCACTGTCCTAGGAGAGGAAACCTGCTGGAGGCTATTATGGGAAGGTTTATAAACAACACTGCAGTTTGCTTTTCTAGATCAGGAATTCTGTGGTTGAGGGGAGAGGGGGGACAGGGAGGTTGGGAAATAGCAGGAATGACTGCTCCCCCAAGAGAAACCCTAAACGCTTGATTTCAACTGAGTTTTACCTTTCTCCCTGAACAAATATTTTCCTTAGGGCTCCAAAACAAAGTGAAACAAAACACACACACACGCGCACACACACACACACACACGAACACCAACACAGCAGCAGCACACCTCACCCCACCACTATGACTTTGATCCAGCGTTCCCAGGCTTGAGGATTCCTCCCGACTCTCCATTTTCAGATGTCCTACCGCTCCTCTTCCCCTAAGCCTCTGACCATTCCCACTGGGAAGACTCCCTCCCTTTCTGCAGCGCAACTAGCCTGTGCGTGACGCCGAGGGAACAGGCACCCCAATCTGGGCAGGTTCTTTATTGGTTCTAGCAGACGAGCTACAAGAGTCCCAGAGCCCTGAGCGGGTTTCACAGCTTTAATGTTCTGGGGGAACCAGGTACACAGGCCCACCAGAGGGGGAGGCTGGGTCAGAATCAGGGCTGAGGGAGGCAGCTGAGCCCGCTGTTCCCCTGAGAAATCTTCACTCTTTGTCTGGCCTCTTTCTCTGGTGTTCCCCCTTTGTGCTTCCCTTACCCCCCATTCTCTCTTCACTTGTGCTCCTCCCCCTAGGGTGATGCCACCCCATTATACTGCCTCCCAGACCCAGGTGAGCACACTCACACATGCGCACACCCACTGGCCAGCTGTGCGTAATCATGGGGAGGGCACAACACCACAAGTGCTGGTCCTAGAAGCTAAGGGCAGAAAAATCCTGACGAAATCATTTATCCACTTTCCTACACATGGCTATGCTCCTGGAAGCTACCTATAGTGTGGGCTGATGGGGGCCCCAAATGACCACTTTTCTCTCCCAGAGTCATGCATCGCTTATGATGCTCAGCTGACATGCTACATGTGATCCCAACACACATATGTATATCCTCTCGACATCCCCACAAGGAAACTGGTCTAACGAAGCCTTTCTCAGAACACAGCCGTGAGCGAGCAATGCATGACTGTAGCCAACTCTAAGACAGTCTCGTGCACCAATTGTGCCTTTGCATTTTTGAACCCTAGGTGCCCGGCACAGAGCAGGACAGGCAGGAAAACAGTGCAACGAAAACTATCGATTGGATTCTTTCTCTTGTGTTTCTCCTCCCTACTGCTCACGTGAATAAGAGTTGCCATCCTGGTAGGAAGTCACTTGCTTCTGCCAGGACCAGCTGTGTGTGCCAGGCGCTCATCACACTTGCTTAGAGATTGTTTTATTCAAAAAACCTTTAAAAATAAATAACCTGTGGACTTTTTCATCCTTTGCAGAAGAGGAAACAGTCGAAAAAGCAAAAGAAAGGATAAGGGTAGTTGGGCAGGGAACTTATACCTGTGTCTTCAGAGGTAAATAAGGCCTCATGGTCGAGTGTGGGCAAATGAACCCAGACCATCTTTGTTTAAAATCGAGACACCTCAAGGGAGGGGGAGGGGAGTAAAACTGGGGGAGGGGAAGAGCACAAGAGATAAAGAAGGTGCATGAGTGATAAGGTGATGGGAGAATATTGGGATAAACAAAGATGTAATGTTATATACATGTTTGTGTGTGTATACATATATATATATATACATGTTGCAATCAAAAAATAATTTAATTAAAAATAATAAGGCTAGGCACGGTGGCATGTGCCTTTAAGCACAAACCTACAGAGCACAACTGGGACTGGGAATCACTGGAGTCCGTGGGTTCGAGACCCGCCCAGGGCAACATAGCAAGACCTAGTCCCAAAAAACAGTTGGGTGTGGTGGCCGCACGCCTGTAATCCCAGCTACCTGGAAAGCTGAGGCTGGGGATTTCTTGAGTCTGTGGTACCCCGGGCAACATGAGCCTGCAGTTCCCTGAGCAAAAAATGTGGTTCATCTCAAAATAAATAAACAAATAATAAAATAAAATAAAATTGAAACACCTATGAGCTATACGACCTCCTGGAAGTTAGTCTCTGTGCTCCATTTCTTCACATAAAAAATGGGGATAAAGCCAGTAACTGGTGCCTACTTACTCCCAGAATCAAGTGAGATCATCTAAGGACACTTAGAAGAATCCTTGGTATGTATGTACGCCCAGTAAAAATTAGCTATCATTATTGATTCCAAGTCCAGTTGTCTCACAACTGCTCCTACCCTGGCCGATCCCATCACTTTGGCAAGAACAAAGAAAGAGGGACCTGGCCAAAGAACAAACTTGGGGAGAGTGGATCATGAGGCCACTGCCTGGGAAGCAGCAACAAGGAATGGTGGGTCCAAGGTCAAGCACTTACATGAAATGGGGCCAGTTTGGTCCCCAAACACCTAAGTCCCTACCAGACACCAAAGAACAAATCCTTCATTTGAGCAAACCTGGGGACATGGAACACTCATAGTGCTTCCCTGGAAAGCCCAGCACTCATGATGGGTGGGGGTGGGGGGTGGAAGAGCACCCTAATACCCCAATACACTGGGGGACACATGTTCCACTAGCCTTGGCCTTCCCAGCCTCCCTCCTTCCATGCTGATGAGCTCACTGTACCTGGTGGGGAGGGCATTCCAGATGGGAGCTTCCCCACCTTCATGCAGGTGCAGAGATGAGTTTCTAAGAGGACCAGTGGCTATGACAGAGGTGTGTGACCAGCCAATACCAACCACTTGACGAGGACTCAGTACTGGTAAGTCTCCACGCAGAGCTGTTTTTCATGATCTCATCTTGTCTTCTGCATCCACGTCTCTCTTACTCAGTCCTCTATTCAGTCCTCCAGATTTCCTCTCTTCTTCCTTCCTTTCTCCCTAAGCACATACTGTCTTCTCTTCAGTGGGGGAGCACAGCTGGTGCTTGAAGGCAGGGTTCTCACTTGCCCTACTCTGCAGGGTGCCCGGAGCAAGAGCGGCACCCTGCAAGTTCTGAGCAAAATTCACTGCGGTCACTGCTTTGATAGGGATTTTGGCTTTCTATCCTCAAAATGGCGGTTTTTACATTTTTGTGGCATTTTGGCCTAGCCTGAAAAAGAATGCTGTATGAAGCAGCTGGTTTCTGCCTGTCTCCCGAAATAACAGGAGAGCTGGGACAAGTCTCCAAAGCCAAGGCCCCAAAGGGAAGGAGGCTGAACTTTTCTCCCTCTCAGTCCTGGCGCAGGGCAAGAAAGCTTCCTCTGCCTCAGGGTCTGGGCAGACACATGTGAAAAGAGCCTACAGCTAACCTCAGTACCCGGATGTGGGGCAGAGCCCAGCCTACACCGCGGATGCCGTGTGGAGAGCCTCAGCCAGAAGCCTGTGCAGGATGCAGGCAAGCCCTAGACTCCCAGCCGGAGCAGAACCCACTCTGTAGAGCCTTTTCTGCTACCTAGACACAGTGAGTATGAACCTCCACGCCCCCTACACAAGAGTGAGTTGCAGGAACAAACTCAAGAGAGTTGGTGCTGTTCATTCATCTAGAATGAACAGGGCAATCTATAAGAGAAAGTCAGGGTGGTGTCAACAAAGATAGGAAGCGAGAAAAGGAAAACCTAACGAAAGAACCAAACCCAAGGACTCATGCCCAGGCAGATTCGAGAGAACCAAAGGAACGTTCTAAAGAGGATCAAGCCCCGTCCTTCAGATGGGAAGTCCAGGATGAGAACATTCAACAAACGAAGCAACTCAGCTAAGCAACCAAAGCCAGTGCCTGTGATTCAGCCTCTGTCCGGTGGCTGCCACTGGCGTGTGCTGGGCATGAGAGGAGGTGGCCCCAACCTGGCCCCGGCCCCATCAAGAAGCTCAGTTTGAGATGAGATAGCTGTAGGAGCAACTGCACTTCTGAACAAGACAGCTGGCATGATCGCAGTCACGGGAACCTTGTCTGTTGTCCCTGCCCCCCGGGTTCAGCACAGGAAGAACAAACATCAAGGGCAGGGACCCAAGCGGACCCCAGAATCTTCTGGCTTCCCTTCCAGCAACCACGCCCCAGGAGCAGCCTACTACTCCCCAAGGCCACGAAGGACAGGCCTCCTCTGCAGAAGCAACAGCAGCCTTTTCACTTGGAAATAACTTCAAGATGAAGACCAGTGCGCAGAAAATCCATGTGCCCTTACCTAGGATTCCTGCCGTTGACACTGAACATCAAACATGTAGTTTGTTTGATGGGTTTATTTTTTCTGGACTCCCGAGGGCCAGCAGCATCTAACATGGCTTCTCACTGGGGCGCTTTCTGTGTTTCTGCCGGGAAAGCAAAACGCTCGATCCAAAGCAACACAGCAGTCACGGGCAAAGGCAGGCAGAACGCATGAGGTGCCCTGAGGAGACCAGCACTCACCACAACCATCATGTCCCCAGCGGGCAGCTGGCCCTGACCCCTCCCTCCCATTCTGCCAGGACCTGCACTGGCTTGGCGCTGGCATCCCCCTTGGCCATCGCCTCATCTTGGGAACAGCGTTCTCCTTCCTCCCGCTGACCCACGCTCCTACCCAATCCCTCTACTCTCAAGACGAGGCTTGCGAACTTTTATGTTCCTAACTCTGTGCATTATCGCATTTCCGGACTCAGAGCGGTAAAGGAAGAGGAAATGCCAAAAATATTACAAGAGAAGCTAGTTGGTGGCACTTCCAAGACATGAGGGCTGGTGGGGCTGCTGGGAACTCGGGCAGCCAGGCCCTGTCTGTCTGCAGCTTCTGGGTGGCCTGGAGAACTAAGGCAGCTCCCCAGAGGGCTCCGGGGTGCAGGCAGTCTGCTGTCCTGGGGAATGTGGGGGGTAGGAACCCACTTTCCCCTAATAGCCGTGAGGCTGCTGAAATCTGGTTTTCACTCCCCTCTCCTAGTAGTGCAGCTAACAGCACGTGCCTCTCTGCCTGCCTGCCCACCCTCCCTCCCTCACTCCCTCTTTTCTGCAAGAGGTTCACCCTACCACACAGGGGTCCTTGGAGACCTGTCCTGATGAGTCCACATGGGTGGACTCTCATGATCGCTCTCGTGGCCTGTTAAGGGAGCAGGACTGGCTGAGTCTGGGGATACTAACAATGGCTCTGGGACCAAGGTTTTACTTGCACAAAAGGCACACGTGTGGGGAGTCCCACTATGTTGGGAAATTGCCTTACACCCCCAGGACGAACCCTCACACCAGGACGAACCCTCACACCTCACTGAGTTACAGCGAGATGAAGCCCAGATGATAGATGATACCATCTATCATTATACTTACCCTGATACAACGCAATCTAATGTTCGGTCACTTTTACATATATGCCTCTCTAACCATCCCCATCAAAAACAATGATGGTAACTGTGCATAGTTTAAAATGTCCAGTGTCCAGGGAAACCCCCCCCCCAGTCCAGCAGACAAGAGGGCAAAGATATAAACCTGGCACCTGAGACACCAAAACCCACTACCTGTGGGTAAACCAGTCTTTTCAACAGGAAAAGAGGATCTAAAAAACATGTGTCTAGGTGTCTCCACCCCCCACCCTAAGGAGGAGATGAAACCCCAGTGTTTGCCCTCCCTTGCACACAGACAGCATTTACAGATTGCAGGCCAGGGCAGCTAAGGACCAGACGCCCACAGCAGCAATAATTACATCTCTGATGTCAACAACACGCTGTTCCCAGCATATAAACATGATGGTTAGAACAGAGGAAATGCACACACCCAGGCCTCAGTCCCGGGTCCGAGTCCTCACTTTATCCAGCAAATGGCCTGTTTCACTGTCAGTGGCTGTAATAATAATAGTAATGATATTAGCAGCTAAGAGTTGTTGAGCATTTACCACCAGCAGGGTTGATACCCACATTGCAGATAGAAATGGTCCCCAACTTACCATCAACTTAAAATGGCTCCCCTTTAATATGGTACAACAATGTTTACATAGTGTGTACATTGTGTACACAGTGGAATATTATTCACCCATCAAAAAGACAGACATGTCATTGGCAGCAACACGGATGGAGCTAGAGGGAATCATATGAGCAGAAATAAGCCAGAAAGAAAAAGAGAAAGACTGATGGTCTCACCTATATGAGGGATAGAGGGAAAACAAACAAATGGACAAGAATAATTTAAAACTGTCAACAGAACTGAAGCACAGAACCAGAAAGGGGGAGGAGGGAAAAATTGGGGGATGGGCACAAGAGATTAAGATGGTCACAGGTGTTAAGGTGGTGGGAGAACTTTGGGATAGACAATGACATAAAATATATACATACAACTAACTTAAAAAAATCATTAAAAAAATCAATGGTACTAAAAGGATAGTGATGCAGCAGAAACCCTATTCAAATTGCGCTTTGCTCCCTGACAAGTGAAATGCAAAGTGACTCTCTGTGCCTGGTGACAATGGGCAGTGGCAGGGAATTCAGCTCCCTCCTGGGCAGCCAGTTGACCGTGAGGATGACAGCCATGTTCTACAGTGTCTTCCACAAACTATGCTCGGGCTTCATCAGAAGAGACACTGATGACCCTGTCACTGTAGCCCCCATCTTCTGGGTTGAGTTGAGCTTCTTGAGGCCCAGAGAGCTCAGAGCTGTGTACATGGAAGGTGGGAATCCACTTCGCCATTGTTTCCGCTTCCCCTGCACTTGTAAGCCTTGCATGAGCTCCTCAACACGTCAGTTAAAACAGGCTTCACAGTAGACGATGCTGCACAACTGTACGCTAAGCCAAGGGTTCTCAGCACCTTTAAGGTAGGTGGGACTAAGCCACCATGTCTGCAGAGGAGGTGGAGTCCAGGATTTCGATGGACAGTATTTCCAACGGATGATGAATCTGGGGAGATGGAAACCACCACTGGGAGCTGATTTCAGCTGAACGCTAAGGTGGTAAAGATGGGAATCGGAGAGTGAGGAGGAGAAAGCCAGAGGCATCCTTAAGGAGATGAAGGAAAGGGGATCTATCTTAAAAGTTGAGGAGCAGCTACGGGCATGTCCAGCAGGCAAAGTGCAGATGCAGCCGATCAGAGAATCAAAATGGCGGGCTGTGCAAACATGTGTCCTGGTGGCTCAGCTTCAGGCGCATCTTTTCCTCATTTGTGTCCCTGGCCCACCAGTCTCCCCAGCTCCTGAGTCACCTGCCTGCCTGCCTGAATCTTCTACCTGGGAGTCTCATCAACAGCTCAAACGTAACATGGTCAACACAGATCGCACTCCTCCTGTTGTCCCCCCTGTCCCCCCAAAACGGCCCCACCCATCACCCAACTGTCAAGCCAGAACCCACGAGTCAGCCTTGAGCCTCAACTCCACCACACCCCCATTGCATCCATCACCAGACCCCATTCATTTTACGTCCAACGTCTAACTAGGCCACACGCAGTAATCTTCCTCCTACTTCTACCACTGCCTTCTGGGTCTAATCCACCATCACCTCTGAGCTTCCACTCTTTCCCTGCGGCATAGTCATCGCCAAACAATAAAAGCAATCTCTTCACAACACCACCCAGATCCCCCCCACCCCACACCCAAACTTCCCTGTAGGCTTGGGGAAACCACCTCCCCCCCATGGTCTCGGTCACTGCATGATCTGGCTTCCACCTCCCTCTCAAATCTCACCAGGTGCCACTTCTCCCCACCCCTCGTGCCATCCTCACCCTCCTCACTCCCAGGAATAAACAAGCTTTTCTGTGCCTAGAAGACTTTGCCTATTCTGATCCCTCAGCCTGGAATGTTCTATCTTAAGTCCTGGGCCTCAGAGGGCGCCGGCTCAACAAAACTAGGGTCACACCCTCATGCCCATGTCCACGTGGGTGTCCCATGTGTTCCCTTGATGACAAGGAACCCCACTCTTGTCATTCGCTAGGAGTGACCGTTGTAGTACAGTGATGGGGGGGGGGGAAGAAGGGGAAGCAGAGGCCCACAGGCTGGTGGTGGATGGCAACTGGACATTTGGTGACAGGCACTGTGACAACATGGACTCCTGGCACCTAGAAAGTATGCTAATGTGACCTCAATGTAAAAATGGGGTTGACAGCGTGTGAAAATCTTGAACTTGGGGTCCTATTCACCTTTGCATACTGGCCCCTCAGCAAGTATGTCTTGGATGAAGGAAGGGCTGGCTCCCTTCTAGAAGAAGCTGTGACATTTCTGTCCTCTCTGGCTCAGGGTCCCAAAAGACTCCTCAAGATTCCTTAGATTACATGTCCCAGGCACACAATAAGTGCTCAATAAACGTTCTCTGTCCCTCCCACTGCTGCTTTTGTGGAACTGATTCATGCATCCTATTGATTTTTTCCCAGATCACAGCAGACACAGAGAAATGGGAGGGTGTTTGCAGGATCCATGCCAGGCCAAGTGAGAACTTGGCGGGAAAACACAGGGACAACTGTCTCAGGTAGACCGCATTCCCTTCAGGTGAAGTCAAGCCACCTGAGTGCAGCAGGAAGATGCCAGCTAGGAGGTGGGTCCTCCCGGGGGAGGGCCCCGTTGGCATGCACACATTCATTTTGGGGACGTGTGAGGCTCCCACTGATTCCGAAAATCTGGCTCCCTGTGGCTGGTGGGGACTGGGGAGGGAGGTGGAGAGAATTTTAATTTCCTTCATCAAATGGCAAGCTTGCAGAAAGAGCCCTCTCTCTCCAACATGATCATATACTAAAAATGAAAAACCAGCCATTCGAAGCTCTCATAAGGAGAAAAAGAGATGGGCTGCCTGACTTACAAGATACAGGAGAGCGAGAATCCAGTCTCCAGGACATCAGCCCGTGCATTATGTGCTGAACCATTGCCCTCTCTGGGACTTCGGAGTTTCTATTCTTCACGAAAGAATGGGGTTGAGAGAAGTAATTCCCTATATAATAAGCTACCCATTTTGTATTTCAAATCCCCATGGGTGACGGAAAGTCCAAATCCACTTAGTGGCTGAACAGTGGGGACCAGGGAATTTTTCTTAACTCGCTATCTCAAAATTGGCAATTTGAGATAACTGCTTATCTCAAAATAGCTCAGGAGATAAGACAGAAGCAGAGGAGGCTCTGCAGCTACAATGCAAGGAGACCGATTCCTACATGACCATCCACAAGGCAGTAAGAGGAGCACTGGATTAGGAGTCTGAAGACTGGCCACGTGACCTTGGCTCCGTCAGGGCACCTGGGCTGGCCTCGTGTGCAGAACAAGGAAACACAGTCTTTATGGGAAACCCTAATTTTAATCTAATCCTTCTCACATCGACACCGAGATCGGATGCCTGCAAGGCCTCCCAGGCCCAACAGAAGAGTCTGGGGTGAAGGTGGCCATGGAAATAAACCCAGCCTCGTGCTGAATTATGTATCCGGACCCCAGCAGTCCAGGCCCGGCTGTCATCCCAGCATCAATTATGCAAGACAACCTGACCGAGTCTGGGGGGGGGGGGTGAGGAGGGGAGAGAAAGTTCTCCCTCTCTCTGATGAGAGCAGGTAGGGCCGAGGTCACGCCAACCACTCGGGACCTGGCGACTCGTCGGCCTGCGCTAGTGGAAAAATAAATTATTCAAGGAAACCGCCGTCGGAATGCCCGAGCAGGATTCTGGGGCTGCGAGCCACCGCGGGGAGCCAGGCGCCTGCGAGTTTCCTTTTTCTTTTAAACTTCATGTC
Organism: Uropsilus gracilis; assembly: GCA_004024945.1. Classification (NCBI taxonomy): domain Eukaryota; kingdom Metazoa; phylum Chordata; class Mammalia; order Eulipotyphla; family Talpidae; genus Uropsilus; species Uropsilus gracilis. Next base: position 3,583 of record PVHY01028427.1, on the reverse strand, counting down.
GCGCTCAGCGGGTCCCCCAAAGGAAAGGGCGCAGGAAGGCCAGCCGGTCCCACCCCCCCCTCCCAGCCAGCGCCCACCCCGGGCGCCAGGGCCCCCCATTCTCTGGTCTCAGCGGCGGGCCGGGGCCTGCCAGGCAGCGCCGCGTGCAGACCCGGCCCGGGGTCGCCCCTCCAGGAACAACGGCGGGGAACTTCGGGGCGCCGCTCCCGAGACAATGCCCCGGCCGGCGCCCGCGCCTCCGCGCCGCGAGGGCGCCAATGCCCGGCCCCGGGGGCCCCGGGCGCGCGCGCCCACCCTGCGGCCCCTCGGAGCGCGGACCCCGGGCGGCCGGCACCGCCCGCCGCGCGCCCCTGCCCGAGCCCGCGCTCCCCCCGGCGCCGACGGAGACACCCCCGAGCCGGGGCCGGGGCCCGCGCGGGGGGCACCGGGGCGCCCCCACCCACAACTCACCGGGACCGGGCGGGCGGCTGGGCATTATTCCATGGCGGGCGCGCCCCGGCACCCCTGGGCGCGGCGCGCACCCCGGCACCCCTGGGCGCGGCGGGCGCGGCTCGGAGCGGAAGGCGGCCGGGCCGGGGCGAGCGGCGGGAGCGGCCGGGCTGGCCGAGCGCAGAGAGCCCGCCCGCGGCGGCAGAGGCGCGGGAGCCGAGCGGCGCAGGAAGGGGCGGGCGACCATGTGCCGGGGGGCGGGGGGCGGGGGGCGGTGGCACGCCGGCTCGGACGCTCCCGCTCGGCGGCGGCGGAGGGCGCGGGCTCCAGGAAATCCAAACACTTCGACAGGAAATCGGAATCCTGACTAAGCATTCCCGGCCCAGCCGCCGTCGGCGCCGGGGGGCTCCCCGCGGCTTAACCCTTGGCCCGCCGGCACGCAGGCGGGGACCGCAGGGCCCCCCACCCCCCCACCCCGGGACCCGCGTGGACGCAGCCGGGAAGGATTTCCGAAGCCGGCGAGGCACTGGCTGGGTCTCCACCGCCAGGGTCCGGCTGGGGGGGGGGGGGTCCAGGTCGGGGGGGCCCCCCCTTGCGTCCCCCATCCCCACCCGCCTGCCTCTCCTTGCCCAGAGGTAGAAGGGGTAGTCCGGTAGGGGGGCGGGTCCAGGTGGGGGGGTGGGCTCCCCCCTCCGCCTTGCGCCCCCCATCCCCACCTGCCTGCCTCTCCTTGCCCAGAGGTGGAAGGGGTGGCATTTGTCCTGGTAAAACCTTGACCCTGCGGGGGTGCCCCTCCCCAAGGGCCTTGGTCTTCCCCCACCCTGCAGAGCCGCCCCCTGATTTGCAACAAAGGCAGGACCACCCGGGCCTTGCAAGGCCTCCGCCCTGCCAATGCAATGCCCAGTGCCAGGCGCAAGAAGTTTCTGGGTTCAGGGTGGAACAGTGTGGACTTGGGGCTCGGATCCGGTTGGAATCCGGCCTGGACCTTTCCCAGCCGCGTTACCCTGGGCCAGTCACTTACCCGGAACCCGCACGGCCAGTGTGGACCGAGGTGATAACGCTGCTGCCTCCCAGGTTGATTTGGAAACCAAATATTTAGACCCGGACGAACACAGTGAAACGCTGGGATAAATCATAGCTCCGCTTGACCTTCAGGCCGGAAGCCGCAGCAGAGGAAGGAGGGGTTCGCTCCCGGGGGTGTGCGACGCACATGCTTGTCCACCACAAACAGGGACAAGGTTCTCCCACCTTCGACCTTCCTTCCTGCCCTCCTCACCCGGCCCCAGCGCCCCAGGACCCCAGCGCCCCAGGACCCCAGCGCCCCAGGACCCCAGCGCCCCAGGACCCCAGCAACCCCAGACTGTTCCCCTGGCAGCATTTCGGAAACTGCCCTCTGCAGGGCCAAAGGTGAGCCTGGGCCAGACCCCCTTCTGGTGAAACCTGAAACTCAGCCAACCTCACAGAATGGGGGCTTTTGCTCTCAACCTGAGTGCCCAGACTTTGTGGGGGTGGCCGGTGTGGGGAGCTTTGACTAAATTCGGGGAAACCGAAGTGAAATCTGTCCAGATCTGAGCCAGGGTCATGACTCATTGTGATTTCTCTTGCAAAGGCCACCTTAGATGGGGGGAGGGGTTCACCTGGGGGGGGCAGCTTGGCAGCCTAGCGGCTGTGGCTGATTCCTCTGAAGCCCCGGCAGACTCTGAAGAGGGAACAAGACCCGAGAGCAGGAACCGAAGCCTCGAATGACTGCGCTAGGAACTGAAAGTGGGTGCCGTTGCCTCCGTCCACCCCAAGGAAGCTCCAGGCAGCAGCGGGACTCCTGCCTCTGACCTAAAGGCGGGTTTTGGTGGTCTGAAGGTGGGACAAGCTCCTGGGCGGGTACCAGGAGCCGCAGGCCTTTGGCAGCTGCTGTTCTGTCTGCCAGGGGGCCCCTCCACCTGACCGCGCCTTCCAGACCCCAGAAGCTGCCCCCCCTGCCCAGCGTTAGCTAGGCTTCCTTTGGCACCCTGACTGGGGTCAGGGTCTGCTCTCCTTGTCCCCTTCGTTGCTCCATAGTCCTTGTCGCTCCTTTGTCCTTTTATTCTTCATTTATTTATTTATTTATTTATTTATTTATTTATTTATTTGTTTGTTTGTTTGTTTGTTTGTTTTTGAGACCAGGTCTCGCTCTGTTGCCCAGAGTAGTCCCGATCCCACGAACTCAAGCGATCCCCAGCCTCAGCCTCCCAGGTAGCTGGGATTACAGGTGCGCGGCACCACGCCAGGCTACTTTTTTCTGAGACCAGGTCTTGCTATGTTGCCCGGGGTAGTCTCGAACCTGCGAACTCCAGCAATCCCAGGCTTCTTGCCTCCCAGCGCTTGGACTACAGGCGCGCGCCACCGAACCCGGCTCCTTTATCCTTTTCTTCGCTTGCTTGTTTACTGTTTGTGGCTGCTTGGACTGAGCCACGAGCAGGAGCGCCACGCCTGTATCCTGGTCCAGAGCAGTGCTGGGGTGTCGGAGACCTGAGAGATGACAGAGGAACAAGACAGACAGGCCCAGAGCCAGAGCTGAGGCAGAGGCTTGCACGGAAGGCCCGTGTGATAGGAGAGGCCACGCGGCTCCATTAAGGGTCCCGCAGAGTGAGCACTCGGGCAATTAAGACTGCAGTGACAGCGACGTCACCGCAGCCTGGTCGTGCAGTCCCAGTTAATCCCAGTTAATCCCTCCTTGGTCTCCCCACACTCAGTTCACACTGAGAACTCATTTATTGTTTATCACGTTCTACTCAGGGGGAGGGCTCTCCTGAATGGGGGGGGGAGGGGGGATGAGCGCCTCGAGGGGACACCTACCTTCTCTGACCCCCCCAGGATGCTGAGGGAGCCCCAAGCGTGGGGAGTTTGGATCCCGGGAGCCTGGTGTGATGCCTGTTCTGTGCTCAACTATCTCCGGGGTGCTCAGTCGCAGAGAACTGTTCTTACTTCCAGGGAACGTGGATAGACGTGCCTTCCAGAAAGAGGGCGCTAATAAGCCCCTGGAAAGGGGGCCCAGGTGGTCACAGGACACAGGTGTGCATTCGGGTGCTGGAGAACAACACCAGGAGCCCCAGGACTGCGAGTTTACTGCCCACCCTTCCAGGGCCTGGGGAGGCAGTGATGAGGGCGCTGGTGGACT